>JBCEWE010002368.1:130000-182500 GCA_039877035.1 Silurus lanzhouensis
TGTCGCCTCACGGTTCTCTGAGGTCACTCTGGATGAGCGCTTGAAGGCTGTGGAGAAGCTGTAGAGAATACGGCTCACCTGCACAAAATAACAAATACACAAGATTGTTTTATTTAATCTCTGCATATCTATTGGCACTGGAGCATAAATTACTGACTAGCAAAATTCAACGATGATCAAATTCAATGTTCCAACTACAAGCTTTTCATTATAAGGCAGTGGTTCTCAAACTTTTTTCTGTCATTCCACACTATAGAGGGGGATGGATTTTCAAGTCCCACCTGCCCTCCATCAGCCTAAAAAATTGGAAATCAAGTCTTTAAGTTTTAAAATGTATAATTTATTGAAATGTTTAGTTCTAATTCAATAACATCAAGTTAAAAAATAGAGAAAATAAAAGTGCAGTTGTGTTAAGTGCTATAACATGTGTTTTGATTTACTTGCATTGATGACCTAATTGGTGGTTTCTTTGAGAAAACCATAAATGAAAATTAATGAACACAAAAAAAAAAAGGTTGAAAAAAATGTGCTCCCTCCTTTAATGTCTTTATTCACCACTAGAGGGTGCACCCCACATTTTAAGGACCAGAGTTAATAATAATAAAACAGTTTGATATGCAATTATAAAGACAAACACTTTCTTGTTAAAGATTAGTTACTCTGGTGGCAGAGGGCATCATCAGGATTGACCTGCCCTCCTTCCAGAACCTGTACACCTCCTGTGATGGGGAAACGACCTGGCAGAATCTTAAGACCCCGCAAAGCAGCCTGATTAAAATAAGGACTGCCAGATTCCAAAATACCCTCGATACCCCTTCCTATATCCTCAGATTAGACTCGACTGTGCAGACTACATGTACAATAGCAGTATGCAGTAAGCTTCTAACCAGAAATGCAAAAAGCAATGCAAATTATATATATAAAAATACAACAAACTTATTATGGGAGTGCAAAAGTGCAATATACACTACATAGGCAAAAGTTTACAGACACCTGGTGACAAGTCTGGTATGTGCTGGTATATGCGTTCCACATTTAGCCACAATATGTGCCTAATTCCCTCCACTCTTCTGTGAAGATGTTCCACTAGATTGTGGAGTGTGCTAATAGACATGCGTGTCCATCAGCCGCAACGGTGAGGGTAAAGTCAGGTACTGGTATGGGTGAGGTGAGGAGGCATGGTAGTGCAGTTAGTGTTTACATTCATCCCAAAGGTTTTCAGTAGGGTTGAGATCAGAACTCCATAGCAGGCCACTCAAGATCTTCCTCTCTAAACCATATAAAGCAGATCTTTATGGGGCTGGCTTTATGCACAGGGGCAATGCCATGCTGAAACAGGTTTTGGGTTTCCAAATTCGAATGAACGCAAATTTTTATCACACCGCATCCAAAAACGTCCTTTACAATTGTGTGCCTCCAGGATTGTGGTAACAGTTTGGAGAAGAACCACATATGGCAGGAAAGGTCAGGTGTCCCAATACTTTTGTCCATATAATGTATATTACAATAATACTGTATAAGGTGAAATGTGATGTATAGTATCAGTGAATGTCTGGAACACAGATGGAAAAACGGACCTGCTGTTCTAAATTGTTTTAATTTTTTTTCCTTTCGATAAAATCTCACAATCACACTTTAGCATAAGGATGTCCTGACTTTGGTTCGAGAGAGCATTGGTTCTAGCATGCAAGAAGGCTTACTCACAGCTTCTTTGATATGGCAGGAGAAAACATGAATCTGAAAGTCCTCTGAGCTGCGGTAGCTCTCGGTGAAGCAGAAGCAGTCACTCTCTAAGGAACCGTCTTTCCCTCGAGCACAGAACAGCACTTTATAGATGGGAAAGGAGGCAATCTCTGTGCCTGTGGCCTGGTCAACAATCCTGAAGAAAAGAAACTTACTTAATACACATAAATGACACTTGAAAGAGTGCGTAGTAGAGCTGCTGAAAGCCTACAGCTTTTCAGCATGTGTGAGAATGTATTTGGTTTCAGACAGAAGTGTGTAAAATGATTGAAACAGGCAGGAACTTGTGAAAGAAACAATTCATAGTTGCGTCACAGTATTTTCACAACTCTTACTCTAGTTCTCATGCGTGTTCATTTTTAACCCCCTCCCACACACATGTGGTGAAAGACACACAGAAACCACATCACCCTGCTAGTTTTAACGTGGTTTGTAGTATCTTCCGAATAGACGAGGTGCATCTAGCATGTCAAACTTATAGCCACTTTTACACTATATCATATTTTATAGGATATGGAAATCAGGGACTTGGAATTCACACCGTTTCTTGTATCTTCGCACTCAACCTGGATAAAGAGCAAGAACGGGAATAAATATTCCTTCCTTCCGTTCCTTCCTTATGGTTGATTGTTGGGTCAAAAAGTTTAGACCTGAATAATATTAGTATACACCTAACAGCCATAACTTAATGACCATCGATCAGCAGAACATTATGACAACCTGCCGAATATTGTGTTGGTCCCCTTTTTTCTACCAAAACAGCCGTCAAACATCAACAGCATGAACAACGTCAGCAGTTTAAGCTACAGGAGCTCGTCTGTTGGATCGGACCACACGGATCAGCCTTCGATCCTCGGCCACCCGTGACCCTGTCGCCGGTTCACCACTGTTCCTTCTTTGGCGCACATTTGATAGATACTGACCACTGCAGACCAGGAACATCCCACAAGAGCTGCAGTTTTAAATATGTTCTGACCCATTCGTCTAGACGTCACAATTGGTCTTAAATCCTTACGCTCGCCCATTTTTCCTGCTTCTAACACGTCAACTTTTAAGACAATTTGTGCACTTGCTGCCTAATAAATAAATCCAACCACTAACAAGTGCCATGATGAAGAGATCATCAGTGTTCTTCACTTCACCGCTCATAATGTTATACCGCCTGATCGGTGTGTATGAGGATGCGGCCAGCATATCAGTACCTATGTCTGATATTAGATTACCAATATACCTTGTTAGGAGTCTGATGAACGAATATGAAATCACACAGCCAGAATATAACTATTTAGATCTGATCTAACATTAGGAGTCTGGTTTATACTATTCTTATTATATTAAATTTACAGGATATGAAGTATAGTCCGTTCTTCCCAATATGTCAGTAAAGTAGTCTCATATAAAATTACCAGCGTGTCACTGACATACGTCAGATGTACAGTGTACGCCTTGTACGTACCTCACACAGCCTTCAGGATTGTTGGGTACATGCAGGGTGATTGGAATAGGGCTGGGGCTCTCAGCTCTTAGGGTGGACATTGCTTTCTGAGCCTCGGCCTCACTCCGTGGAGCCTTCACCCATGTACAGCCTAGGTAGGAGAGCTTACTGAACTGCACACTCTCCTCCTCCTCCTGCACCACTGGACTCCCCACTGCCACCATGGATGCTTCTAGAATAACACGACACGGAGCATGTTGTAGATCTTATGTTGATTTTGAGAAAAATAAGGCATATTTAGTGCTGAATGTGTCTAGATCTTTAACATCTTTAAAATATCACCCTGACAATACGCATTTATCCACACCCCAAACTCCTAACCATTCCATACAGTACCACTACATACACATTAATATTACGTTATGATTATTTGGTCCTGTGTATTATTCCTATTAGAAGTCTATCGATTCCTCGGTTTTGCAGATTAAACGGCACGAATAGCTTCTTGCGGGAACCCCTGGCTAATCGACAAAAATCCTCACCAATAGTTTTTCCAGCTCCGGGGCCACTGTCATTACGAGGGCGGCCTCTAGAGGCGAATCACTGACACCACATGCTGTTTGTTTTTACAGGTGAGACTGCGTGCTGCAAGGTGAGTGCGATATTATATTTATAATTTCATGGAGTATTATTTATAATTTTTTATATATAATTATATTTTCTAATATATTTATATTTATTACATTTAAAACATTCTCAAGATTTTTACCCAAAAAAAAAAGAAAAAAAGAGCTGTTTCTATATTACAAAGTGTGTTTTTTTTTTTTTTTCCCCAGTATCTATTCTAAAAACTTAAAAGACTGAGCAAAAGCAAGTACGATCCAACATAGCGATCAGTAAAATCCACATCGGTCGACCTCTAATACCAATCATTAGAAAACTTTAACAGACATGTGTGTTGTTTTGCCACCTCAGGAAATTGAAATGTGTCTGTAAAATCAATTAAAAACTTTTACAAACATGTCACATTGATGCCATCTTTTATAAATACAGACCTGCTCACCACTAAGTGAAGGTTTTACACCAGACTAAACATTTCACACATTAGTTTTTCAAAGGAAGCGCAAAAAAAAGAATTTGCAACAAAAATAAGAAGAAAGGAAGTGAGGGGTCAAAACCGACAGTTTCAGTCAGTCAACACTTTCAAAAGCAACAACAGGAACCAGTAACAATAGGAAGAGTCTCTTCCTGTGTAGTAAGAACTAAACCCTGCACAGATCGCTCAGAAAGTTTCACTACCTTCTCTTGCCTTATGTGGTCAGAAGGCCTTCACTTGAGAGCACATCTTCACATGTTACTGTTTTTAAAAAGGCTGTGAGAAACTGAAGCATACCATTAGGATTTTCACTGAGAGCCAGGCTCGGTGGTCTTTCCTGTGCTTTCGGTTCTGTGGTCATGCCAGTGGTCTCTCCGGTCTGCACTGGTGTAACTGATCTCGTCTCCTGTGTCTTCAAGTCATCCTCCAGAACCTCCTCCATTGCCCTCTCCAGCTGCTCACTTCCATTTAAAGACATCTAAGAGCATAAAACAGGTCATTCCAATGCGAGTTATGGCCTCCTTCTATTCTACCATGACAGTTATAATCATAACCGGATAATCATAATGTGGGCCCATCATCACCTTGAGTTTGGGACGTCCTTCTGAGCTGGATGGCGAACCCTCAGCGCCGTTCTGCACCAACACAAACTCCTCGCTGGTGACTGTGGACACTGATTCAGTGGAGCCGCTCACTTTACGCAGAGATGAGCGGTCATCCATGATAGCCAGGGACACTCCTCCTTCGCCCCCCTTCGCTACTGGCCTGCACAAAAACTTTCCTTTTTACTCAGATGCTATTGATACGCTAATCAGAACAAGTCGTGCCTCTATTAGCTTAACCATTATTGTGTGTTCATAAAAAATATATATATTTATTATAGGCTTTTCTACACATACACATTAATACATACCTTTGTTCGCTTTTAATTAATCTTTTAGTCATTTTATAGACATTTATCTACAAATAAACACATGACCTGAGCAATACGAGACAAATATCATAATATCACTGTACCTGAAAACATAATTTCATAATATGCAATATTTAAATAATGAAGTTATTTACAAACATATTGCCACTTTTGGCCATTTAATGACTACAAATATTTTAATTAAGCATTTTATTATTTATTTACCCTAATATAAACCCATGCCATGTTATGTTTTATGCTTTAATCTTATTTTTTGTAATGACTCACTATATGAACAAGTTTGTGGACCTGACATAAGATTAGTAAGTGTTTTTTGAGAACCCCATTGCATATTTAGAAAATGTGTCTGAAAAAAATCAGGTGTCCAGTCATCACTGAAGCTGCAAGGTTTGTGAGGATTTTGTTTTGTCGCTGTGGTTTGTAGTGTAATCTAATAAAAAGAGAAATGGTTGACACAGACAAGGAAGAGAAGAGATCTCTCAGTGTAGATTTGTACTGAAAACTACTAACAGGCCACACTTTACTCCTAGGCCCCAAAGGCTATTTACACAAAGCTTTTCATTGATCAGATTTATTCTGACTGGGGTTTATGAATTAACTGATGACATGTGCCCTATTCACAGCCATTAAAAATATCCATCCATGTCCAAACAACATGTAATTCTATTCAAAGTCGAGAGCGTGCGAGGAGCGGCGTTGTTGACATAATGGCTTCTGTTGGCATATTAGCGCTGTTTATTCACTGACTGGCACGCAGTAAACATTGAGACATCTTCCTTAAGCTACACTATTTGGACACAGTATTAGCACACAAATGGGTAATGTAATAGGTGTCGTGAACTAGGAGACCCAAACCTGTTCCAGCAAGACAAAGCCAGCACCATGAAGATATGCTTTACATGGGAAGGAGTGGAAGATCTGCTATAGAGCTCCGACTTCAACCCTATTAAACACCTCTAGGATGAACTTAAAGGCTGACTGCACATCAGGCCTTCTCACCTCATCTACACCAGTACCTGACTTTACCAACACCCTTGCGGCTGAATGAACCTCCACAAATCTTCACAAGCACATTTCAAAATCTAGTGGAACATCTTCCTAGAAGTGTGGAGTAGCAAATGAAGACATTCTACATTATTTATTTTTAATAGGACTTTTTAAATAAAGGGGAAAAAAAAAAAGCAAGAAGATAAATGCATTACTTGTCCATATAGCGCTTGTACATGCAGAAATAATCTTTTATACGTTTACTGTAACTATCGGTAACAGCCATTAAAATACGCATTATTTCTAATTTCCAAAGAATTATATTAGCATTAAAAAGGTCACAATTTAATACATGAAAAGAAAAAAAAAATACCAAAAAAACGTTTCGAATCATGTTTATTTAATATGGGACTATGCACAAACAGTTAAAAGCTCCCTCCATTTTGTTCATCCTGATGCTGTTTCTGTAATGTGTAGCTGGTGTTTAGTGTCATTACCCAGACTTGCCTAATAATTACTTGGGTGGTTGTCCTGGAATCACTCGAGTCTTACATGTATTTATATATAAATAGCTTGAGAGAGCTTGAGACGCATCGAGTGTTAAATGATAGTGAAGCGGGGGAAAAAAATGCTGACGTTACTAATATGACCAAACAGACTCGCGCCAAAGTACAGTTTACTTCACTGTTGCACGTTTTCTGCTGATTCTTATCTCACCATTTCCTGAGATAAACCAGTTGTGCAACGTCACACTGACACACAAAGACTCGTCCTGGTAATCAGACCTCGTTTTTCAAAACGCTGAAAACTATTCACACGTTTTTGTTTTTAAAAAAAATAAATAAAAAAATAAAAATAAAAAAGAAATGCTGATTACATAAAGAATCATTCACACAGAGATACATTTCACCAGCTTTTAGGACGCTGACTGGCGAGAAGGTCTCACGAGGCTGTGTGTTCTGCCACCGTGATGCCGAGAAGTGTATAGTCACCACCACCAGGCACTGTGTGCGAACGCAGGGATTTATTTAAGTGTGATCGCAGCCAGCTGTGTATGAAAGACTCTACACAAAAGACAGCTTCTAAAAGGCAGTCATGTGCTCCGATCAGATTCGGTCAATTACAGCCTTTATAAACGGCCCAGAACTGAAAGAGGACACGAACACAGCAGTGCTTTGTGCCGAATGGGTCGCTTCATCATAATCACAGATCAATGCCCTGAAGTATTATGTTAAATCTACCACATACATGCACCGTGCTTCCTTCTTGTCCTAGTATTCACTTTACTCCTTCTCTTCCTTGTCAGTGTCAACCAACTCTCATTTTATTAGCTTACACTACAAACCACAGGGAAAAAAACATCCATTCAAGCTGTGCAGCTTCGGTAACAACTATTATCAAATTATCACAAAATTCAAGGTTCAAGTTCAAGAATAACTTGGATTCACTAGCAGGACATTTCCACTTCACTTAAACCACGAGACCCAAACCTGACAATGCATGATGATGCCCCTGTGCATACTTTACATGGGATGGAGTGGAAGATCTTCTGATATGGAGCTCAGACATCAACCCTATTGAACACCTTTGGGATGAACTTAAACGCTGACTGAACACCAGTCCTTCTCACATCACCTACACCAGTGCCTGACTTTACTAACACTCTTGCAACTAAATGAATCTTCACAAATCTCCACTAGCACACTCCAAAATCTAGTGGAACACCTTCCCAGAAGAGTGGATGTTATAACAACAGCAAATGAGGTCTAAATATGTAATAGGATGCTCAAAAAACACATACTAATCGAATGTCAGGTCCACAAACTTGTTCATATAATGAGTCATTACAAATCATGAGATAAAAGCAAACTAACTTAACATGAAATGGGTTTATAGTAGGGTAAATAAATAAAATAATTAAATAAAATATTTGTAGTCATTAAATAGCAATGAAAACAAAAGTGCCAATATGTTTGCAACATCATTATACACATATATGTTTTCAGGTACAGTGGTCTATGATATTTGTCATATACTGCATAGGTCATATGTGTTTATTTGTAGATAAACTTTGTTCCGTGATGAGGGATCATTTAGTTCAGATTGTTTTTAGGTTTTTTTTTGCCCATTACAGAAAATAAATCCACTGTGTAATAAAACTGAGACTTGCAAATAATAACACTGATGTCAGAAAGAGAATTTAGGAGGGAGTTGTTGGTGGTTTTCTCCAGACAGACCTTATGTCATGAACAGCTCATGAGTTTGGGCTACACGGTCACTAAACTTCGGTCACAGGCAGTCGCCTGGTCACAGAGTAAAAATTCTGCAAAGTGCCACGTGTACTTTTCTCGAAGCACACCCATAGCAACATGGCGCAATTTTCCAGAACTCGACTCACCGCCAATGTAAGTAGCCGCACGCTGACCGCAACGTGTTCCTCAAACTGATCAGGGGATGCAAATGTACGCAAACAAACAACAACAAAAACAGTGTATTACTAAGAGTTCTGTGGAAAAAAATGGGAAACTCTCACAAGCTTATCACTGAGAACTCATCTGGATCTCAAAAAGGCAAAACAGTGAAGTGAAATTTGCTTAAATCCACAGTGCGACAGGGAAATGATTCGAGCGGGAAAAATGGCAACATAAACCGTATTCATACTCAATCTTCAACAGATTCTCACCAAAAACTACCTGTTTTTCACAATAAATAAAAAGGGGGTGCCTTCTCGTCATTTGTATGTTGGCTTCGAGACTTCGTTGACTTCGCTTGCTTTGTTGTAATTGATTAATTAACCTACCACATTTATTTTGGCTCATGAACCACAGATTAGTGTCTGGTATGGTTCAGCTACCAGATCAGACATGGGAAGACTACAGAGGACAGTCCAGACTGCTTATTTGACCACTCTTAACCACCAGATTGAGGAAATGAGCATTTTGAAAATCACCAAACCAACTCAAGTTCTCTTCAAACCGCTGCCCACTGGCCGACGCTCACAATCCACACTTAAACTCACCGCCGTAACCAAATCATGTGCAATGACTTTCTATATATTTCTATAAATATACTTTTTATATATATTTCATGCCATTGCCCCAATTTCTATGCACTGCACCTCTCTTACACGACTCTATTCATCAACCAGGCAAAACTTTATGGCCTTTGATCAGACATAACATTATGAGCACCTGACTAATATTGTGTTGGTCGATTTGTTGCTGCTGAAACAGTCGTGACCCATCAAGCATCAACAGCATGAACTTCTTCAGCAGTTAGAGCTACAGGAGATCAACGGTTGGATCGGACCACACGGACCAGCCTTCGCTCCTCACGTGCATCAATGATCCTCGGCCGCCCACGACCCTGTCGCCGGTTCACCACTGTTTCTCCCTTGGAGCACTTTTGATAGACACTGATCACTGCAGACCAGGAACATCCTACAAGAGATGCAGTTTTGGAGACGCTCTGACCCAGACGTCTAGACATCACAATTTTTCAAACTCGCTCAAATCCTAACGCTCTCCTGTCTCCAACATCAACTTTGAGGACAATTTGTTCACTTGCTGCCTAATAAATACCCACTAACATGTGCCATGATGAAGAGATCATCAGTGTTCTTCACTTCACTGCTGATAATGTTTTGCCTGTTGGGTGTATAAAATATCAATTCTGAATGTGTTTTTGACTGTACAGTGTGTGAAATCTGAACGCAAAATAAATCTAAATCACAGCCTGTTGCCAATAATCCGGTTTAGATTTGTTTCCATACTGCAGTCTTTTCACAGCAATTGTGATGAAAATGAGCCCAAATGAAATCGCTGAACTTCGCTGTAACAGATTTTACAATACAACATGTTCTCCATCTCAGATTATATGATAAGGAAAGATAGTGTACTGATTTAAGACCCATAATGACAACATGGGTTGGAGGATGAGGAAGATCTCCTCCTATAGAGCTTCCTCACCTCACCTCCATCACTGACTTTACCACACCTGTGTGGATGAACAAATCTCCACAAAATCTGGTGGAACATCTTCCCAGAAGAGTGCAGGTTATTATCCCAGCAAACACTGAGGACACTTTATGTCATGTGTATAGTATTATACATACGCTGTATGGACAAAAGTATTGGGACAGCTGTATGAAATATGTTCCTGCATGAAAACCCAGCTCCATGAAGATATGCTTTAAATGGGTTGGAAGATCTCCTGCTTTAGAGCTTTGACCCTCAACCTTCTGCACCCCAGGTCTCTTCTCTTCAGCTCACCACATCTGACATGTCTTCCACTATCATCGCTGAAAGAATCCTCACAAACCTCCAGAAATTCTGAAGATCTTCCCAGATTATAAAAGTAAATAAACAACTCCAAATGGAATGAGGTCCAGAAACAAGCCCAGTTAGATGACTACAAACTTTCGCCCATAGAGTGGATATAAATATGCTATTTAATGTAGCTTTAGACCTATATAAAAACTTTTCAGGGTGATCTAATCGAGTGTTAGCTAGTTTATTTGCTAGTTTATCTGAAGCTTGTGGTAATATGCTAGCTTGCTGAGGAGATCCACAAGAAGCCAGAAAACGCGTATTTACCGTTTATATCAGTGACTCGTGAAGGGTGTGAGGATGTTACCTTCGACAGCGGGGCTGGAGTCGGTCATTGCCGTGGTTTATTCTCCGGAGCTAGCGCGTTTAATTCGGGGCGAAACGGTGCGCCTCAGCCGCCTTCTCCGTCAGGAGCGGAGTGCTAGCCGAGCCGACTAGCGCAAAATAAACCGAAACCGCACGCGACGCGGGACGCACGCGCACAACGCGCACGCGCACGCGCTTCAGCGTCGTGAGCTAGCATGGCAGAAATCTATTATTAGCCCCGTGTGTGTGTGTGTGTTTGTATATATATATATATATATATATTATATATATATATATATATATATATATATATATATATGGGTTATTTCCAAATTTAAATTTAACTCATATATAATATAACGTTTTATATTCAACGTTTTATATTGTTTATTTTCCTACCCGCATTGGTGAGAGGGGTTTAAAAACAAATCCCGCCTCCTCTGTTACGATTGGTTGATCATCGAAAGAGCTTCGTTCTGATTGGACCACAGAGCTGCCACTCAATCCGAAAGCCGTACAGTATTACGATTCTAGACCCGGAAGTGAGATTTGTCGGAATACATGTGGGACAAACTCGGGGTTTTTGTCAACGAGTGTTTGAGCGACACCTTGAGGCAAAAAAAAGAATGGCCTCCATGAGGTCAAAAACAAAATCTGAGAATGATCCTGATGATGGCGCCTTAAGATCTACACAAACCAAGTCTTACTGGTATACTTTAACCTTCTTTGCGTTCTTTTTTTTGGCAGGACACTGGAGAATTTAGAGGAAACCTGCACTCTTTGGGTTGGAAATAATGGTTCTTGCGATATTCTTCTATGATAAATTCATTTCTGATAGGGTCTTCATGGTGAATACTCTGTGCAGGATTGTAATTGAGGACAGTAAAAGAAAACTGGAGAACTCAGATGAAACCAATGCAAAAGTCCACAGAAAAACTGAGCTAAGGGTCAAACCAGGAACCCTGAGCTGAAGTATATAGAGTATCTTACAGAGCATACCTTCTGCACTCTTGAGTGAAAAATAGTTTCTTGCAATCTCCTTCAATGACGAAATGTAATCTGGTCAGGGTGGTCGTGGAGGATACTCTGTGCAGGAGATATACAATGTTGTAATTAGAGACAGTAGAAGGAAACTGAGAATGAGAACTTTTAGGAAACCCATGCAAAAGTCCACACAGTCAGTAAACTGAGTGAGTCTAGATGATAGATATATTTAGAAATACGGTTCTTGCTGTTTCAAATAAAGTTTGAAACCTCTGTGGTCAGGTCCTACAGAGAAACCTCAGGCTTTAGAACACTGCACGGTACCAGAATTTATTTTGGTAATAGTAGGAATGCATCACGGAACAGTAGGCATGAGGTAGGAAGATATTTTGGGTGGAACACTGATCCATCGCAGGGTATCAAACACACATTCACACACCTCTGTACACTTAAGGGACCCTGGAGCTGTGAGGCAGCAATATTACACACTGCATCACCATCTCAGGACACGTTCCTGTGTTTTTGCAATAAAATATGGGAAAAATTGAACAAAACAGATTAATTAAACTATAGGTTAATTAATCATAAATGACAAAACCACAAAATATTTCACTGTGGTCTCAGCAATAACTCTATTTCATTTTTTCTTTTTGGATTTTTTTTAACAGATTACTTCTGTATTTGACTTCACAATACTTTTGATTTCAATCCTGAGTGCTCTCAAACAGGTTTTCATAAAGAATAATTATTTATACTTTATATGGTCATTTTTTTTCTTAGTCCTAAAAAGCCTTATAGTTATTAATGAGTATGAAGCTCCCACCACCGTGCTTCACTGATAAAAATCCCCAGGTATTGAGCAGCTTATTATTTCATCCTACCAGATGAAAACAAAGCCAACATAAACTTTTTATTTAAAAAAAGTGCCTTTACCATAAAACTCAAATGCTGAAAGAATAGCTGTCCTTCTTTCATGTTCTCCATGTCCACAGGTTTTGGTTCTTCCAGGGTGACCATCATCTTCTTCAGTATTGCTCAGCTACTTGGCCTCCAGCTATGGAAAGTATTTCATTGGTTTCAAACGTCTTCTAATTAGGAATGACCAAATTCTCCTGTCTATCTGATTCTGAATCCATAATCTGTGCCTCATTACAACCCTGTCTCTGATGTTTATATAGAAATTATTCAAGTTCTAGTTTAAATTTTTTTAAATAGTCACCTTGTTTAAGAGCCAAGTTTAGTGGTGCTGGGATTTGAACACACATCATTACCACATAGATGCAGCACTTAGCATTAAAAGATGCTGCCAAGATGGGACATTATGCTGTGTGTATTGGGGGGTGGTGGTAAGGAATTGGATTTTGGATCCAAAGGGCATGTGTTCAAATCCACTGGGCCCCTGAGCAAGGCCCTTAACCCCATAGCTGCTCAGTTGTATGAATGAGGTAGGGTAACATGAATAAGGGCGTCCGCCAAATGCTGTAAATGTTCTGACAGGTTTCTTCATCTCCAGAGACGGACTGAACATTGAATATTAATCATCACGAACAAGTCTGGTAAATATTTCTGTTCATATTCCACTGCAGAGGTTTTTTTTTTTTCTCAGCCTGTCAAACCGCAACGATGATAGTTTATTTGGAAAGAAGTTGAATATGGGGGGTTGTGCATGCACAAATACATCAGGATGATGAAGTGGTTTCGGTGGAAATCACCAGCTGAAATATACACAGGATCTGCACAGCTAATTTCACACTGCAAACGTCAGCCATTAATCAGGTGAGACTGGTGGTGGAAAGGAACCGGCTCATCCTCCCTCAGGACATGCTTGTAGATTGAACATTGGTGTAACTTCGTTTTGAGAAGGACAAGACAAAAAAAATATGACGAGACTTTGATTTGAACCGCAATCATACAAAAAGTCGGGGATGAAGAAAAAAAGGGAACCCTTGAGTAGAACTCTTTATCGTTCACCATCATCCTCTCTGGCTCACTTATTAGAGATACATTTATAGGAAATTATATTTGTAATCTATTTATTTCTTCAAAGCTGCTTCGCCATGACGTCTGTTTGTAAAAGCGCTAATAATATTGAATTGATTCAGAGCTTTTTTACATTTCCTGCTTGTGTGTAAGAGCAACGTATATCCGTTGAATCCTGCTGAAGCAGACAAAAAAGGTTCATAGAGCGAAAATGACAAGAACCAGCAGAAACCATGAACTAAAAGTTTAATATTTATTTATTTTTTTTGCTTTGCTGTTTTAATCCACTTCAAATGTTCCAATCTAAAGCTAAAAAGACTGTACATGTAAATGATTCTCTTGACGTTTGAAAAAAAACTTTCGCCATGTTTCAATTCTTACGTGAAAATAAAACGATTTATAAATGAATATGCCATATTTATCCATTATTACAATTCATAATGTGTTATAATACATAAAACATGCTAAAAATGAAAAAAATGACACGGTAGAGTGCAAGTCTTTTGGAGAAAAAAGCACTGTACCCAAGAAAGAAAAAAAAACGTGTGTATTCTGAAACAAAGCAGGCAAGCGTGGGTGGATTAGAAATGCAAACGTGAATAAATACAAATTAGTTTCTCAATATAAATCATTAAAATGTACAATTGTGACTATTTTTTGTTACCTGTGACACCGAGAAGCCCAGTCTGTGAAGCCCGATGGTGGTTGTATACTGAATTTTGTCACTTTTTTTTCCTTTTGCACCAAAACTAAGCAGACTTTTGGATTCAGCTGTAAGTGCTGACTCAGCTCTGCACTTTCGCCTGGATCAAATATCTGGTCTTGGTTTACAAACAAATGCTGAAGAACATGTTCACCAGATTTAGATCATGCATCTGAGGTGGGTTAGTGAAAACAATCTGTGACTGACTGTGGTGGTGCCTTCAATATCAACTAGAACTATTATGTAACAGTAAGGATACCTAATAATCCTGGTTTCTCTCCATCTCTCTCTCTCCATCTCACTCTCTCCTTTTCTCCTGAGACTCCAGTGATGTCTCTTTCTTCTTTCCAGACATGGATGATTCATCCTGATGTTTTACCTCTGGATGGCGTTCTCTTCAACTGGAAACCACTCACTGAAGCTGAGGATGGTTCCACATTACCAGCCTGATGATCCATGAGTTCACTGTGGATTGTTAACCTCCGAACCATAAAAATGGATTTAGAGTATAATTGGCGTTGGACTACAGTTGCCGTGGACTGTTTTGCACTCAAATCTTCATCACCGAACTGCTGAGAACCTCAACAAAATATCGAAAAACTATACCGAAATCATTTTGATTCTGGTTCCTCCCAAAGTTTCTTCCTCATAGCTTCTTAGGGTGGTTTTGCCACTGTCATCACTGGCTCATTTATTAATTATAAACATACAGGGACTAATTTGTGATGCTGACGTTAATATTTCCAATCGAGTGATTTCCCCGTAGCTGCTTTGACAATGTGCATTGTTAAAATCACTATACAAATCAAATTGAACTCGATTGCATGAAATGACTGTTTTATCATCGCTGTAAATTTGCCCCGGATTTGTATGGTGGATGAATATTTTAGCACACATCCCAAAAACATGGCTACAAACAGATATTGACGTTATACTATTAGTCCATGTCTGTGTGAACCAGAGGCGTTGCTTTACAACAAATACATTTATTTAAACTGCTTTTCGTTCTGTGTGTTAACTTGAATGCAAAAATCACTACAGTCCAAGCCCTCAGACTTCCATCATGTCATTCTCTAACAGGAGGCAAACGAGTGCCATGGCTGCCTGTTTAGAATAGATCTTGCATAGAGAAAGCTAAAAGTAGTCCTTCGCTCTAATTTCAATACTACTCAATGATCTGGCTTTTTAGTTACCACTTTCATCTGTATTAAAAGCTGAAATGAATTCGAGTGCAGCGACAGATGAAAAGTCACGTGGAATAGCCCTCATTCTTTAAAGACAGGAAGCCCAGATTCCAAAGATCCCCAAACTCAAATGCTGCTTTGCAGAGTTTCTAGGGGAGGAAGTTATTTTACCGCAAAAACACTCTAGGAAAAATTGGCTAAAAGCTTCAGCAGCAACAAACATCTGTATCTCATCTCATCAAGTAGAAAGCATCAGGTTCTGTTGTCTTCTTGGTATCCTCAGTGTTGTCTGTGCTAGCGAGGTGAGTAAAAAAAAAAATGCTAATCATTCAGACAATTTCTTTCTTCCTGGTATAAAATAAAAGAAGAAAAAGAAAAAAACCCAGTCAAATCCAATGCTCTTTCAGGAACGTTTTCATGGTATCCCATGCGCCACAGCGATCATCTGGAACAGCTGCTCAGACGTCAGTGCTGATGGCGTGTGTGTTGCAGTAAAAGTCGGGGAAGGGGTGTGAGCTCAGCGAGGTGCCGTGTGTAGAGGGCAACATGTAGGCAACGCGCTCGGCCCCGTTTCGTGTCTCGTCCCTGTTACGGAGGTAGAAGGAGTTGTTGTAGAAGGAGGAGCAGGTGGGGCAGGAGCTGGGGACCACTTCAGAAGACACAGACAGGGGAGAGACACTGGAGCCATCCAAGCCTGGAGGTCTGCAGACATCGCAGGAGAACTGGGCCTCAGAGTACGCAGGGGAGTCTGGTGCCATGGATCCATTCTGCTTACAGCAGTAATACTGAGACAGAGAGGGGGAAGGAGGGGATAGAAAAGGGGAAGAGCATGAGATAGATCATAGAGGGGGAGGAAAAGATGATTTCAAACACCTCCAAACTACAGAATGTTGTAACATGCATGGCGCTTATATTTCATCACACAACAAACTATACACTGACAAAAGTATTGGGACACCTGATTTTTCCACTCGTGTGGTTCTTCCCCAAACTGTAACCACAAACTTGGAGGTACACAATTGTATCGGACGTCTTTGGATGCTCTAGCATGATGTTTTTTTAGACATACCAATTTTATAGCTTCACATAAACAAAAACAAAGCTTCCTTCATTTGTTAGCTACATTAACCTTGAAGCTCCAGTGCAAACTAGTCAACACAACTAATGGGAAGTTGTAGCTCCCATTAGTGGTTGAGGCTCTGGGGTTCAAGTATCACCAACCTGCCACTCTTGGGGCCCCTAAGCAAGGCCCTTAACGCTCTGTGCTCCAGGGGGCACTGTATCATAGCTGACACTGCGCTCTGACCTTAGCTTCCAAAAATGTGTGTGTAATGTTCATGTGACAAGTAAAAAGCACCTTTAGCCTTTTTTAAGTATAGAATTTCCATGAAATTCCGGAGTAAGAACGGGCGCTTTGATGATGGATTTGGAATGTAGTTAATGTCAACAGTCTGCTACACTGACTCAGGACTACAGTTTGATTCTTATCACCATCACTGCACCTCAACATCGTAATAACATCTCAATATCTGTAATAAATGGACATTCGGTGCAACCCAGATGAGGACGGGTTTCTCTCTTGAGTCTGGTTCCTCTCAAGGTTTCTTCCTTATGCCATCTCGGGGAGTTTTTCCTTCACCACAGTCGCCACCGGCTTACAAACACTTATAAAGAACTTATTCATTTTTTATCACCACATTATCTGTGTAAAGCTGCTTTGAGACAATGTTCATTGTTAAAAGCGCAATACAAATAAAAATTAATCGAATTGAATAGAATAAATAGATGGATGGATGGAAATAAGCTTATAAATATATATTTTTATTTGTACAGGAAGATAAGTGAAGTATATTTCTGATTGATCTTTCTCTTCAGACATGGGGTTTGCCTCCTGCAAGTGTTTAATGATCTCAATGGATAGGGTTAACCCTATAGAACACTGGTTCCTAACCGCCTCTAGGGGTCGCCAAAAACCTTCTAGAGCGCGTTCTTGATTTTTTTTTCTTTCTTATTAATTAATTAGTTTCATCTATAACAGAACGATAAATAATTAAACAGCAAATACTTATTTTTGTGTATAAAAAGTTATTCTTGTGTTTTAGCTGACTTAGTTTTTAGAATACAAACAAAAAAAAAAATACAAGAATATTTTCATTCGCTGATTAAACGATCTTCATGTTAATACATTTGAATTTGCTCATGTTGTTTGTTGATAAGTTGTTAAAAAGCAGAGCCTGAAAATAAAAAGCCTGTCCTTATGAAGCCATGCATGTGGATACAATTTTTTTGAGGTAATAATTCAAATGGATAGATTTGTTTGATATTTACATTAACAGATTAAAATGTTGATGCATTTGCAAAAATGTTAAAATAGGGGTCTCCTGAAAAAAAAAAAGGGGGTTGGGAGCCACTGCTCTAGAATTTCACCGTGTGTAATGTACATGTGAATTTATTTTTCATTAATATACGCAGTGTAAATCTCACCTGGAGTCGGCAGTAGCAGAGCACTACTATGATACACAGCAGTATCACCGTCGCGAGTATTCCTCCAGTAATGACTACAGTTCCCGCTGTCATTCGACCAGATCTCCATCAAACCCTGCGTACAAGCACAAACACAGCGTGTTCTCAGAGCAAGTTCCTTTAAAGACTATGAATCCCTTTGTCGGGTGAGGAACATCTCGGAAACTTTCAAAACTACATCTGAGATCTTAAAATCACAGGCTCAAAGTTTTACAATGAAACTTCAAACTTAAATAAATGATTGAACTCAAACTTTATATTTTATTGTTAAATCCTTTCAGGGTGAATTATAAGGAAGTTTGCCTCTATATATTAATTTATTTTTTTCAAAACTGTATAAAAAAAGCAAGAAGAAATCCTGAGTTAATATTGTACATACACTTTATGGTCAAAAGTTTGTGTACACCTATAACATTCTACATTTAAACCCGATTTCCTGTTATAATAACCTCCACTCTTCTAGGAAGATGTTCCAGTGGAATTATTTACTTGATTTTTTTCTCATTCACACACAGGGGGTGTTAGAAATGTACTGATGTAGGTGAGGTGAGTGGAGGAGGCCTGGTGCTGCAGTCAGCGTTCACATTCTTCCCAAAAGTCCAGAGGTCAGAGCTCTATAGCAGGTTCATAAATATCATCCATTCCAACTCAGGTAAAGCAGATCTTCATGGAGCTGGCTTTGGGGCATTGTCATGCTGGAACGGGTTTGGGTCTCCTAGTTAAAGCAAGGTGAAAATTTCATCTTACTGCATCCAAAGACATCCTCTACAATTGTCTTTCTCCAAGATTGTGGTTAAAGTTTGGAGAAGAACCACGTATGGCTGGAAAAATCGGGTGTCTCAATACTTTTGTCCATATACTGTATGAAGTCTTGTATGTTACAAAATTCTGTATTTTGTAATTTCCCAAGGTTTCATGATCACTAAACATTGATCCAGGTGTCCTTCAGGTTTCAACCCATTTCGTCTTGGTATGGATCGTGTCTTTATTGGCCCCAATTAAGACTTTCATTCTTCAGGTATGGTTCTTAGTCTTGATTGCTCAAGGTTGGTATGGGATTTGGTTTTAGATATTATAAGTATTGGTTTGGTATTAATTGTTCTTGCTTGGTATGGATCATGGTCTTGATTAATATAGTTCTAGATCCTGCTTCATTTGGTACGGTGGATAATACTAGTGGCATACATCTATGTCTTGTTTGGTGTAGGCTTTGATTTTGTCTTTGTCTCATTTGCATTGATTGCATTTGGCAGAGCATATACAGAGCAACCTGAAATTATATTGGGCCTTGTTTAAGAGGCCATCAGGGCAGAGCGGTGAGGCTGGGATTTGAACACACAACCTTCTGTTTAAAACACCTTAACCACTTCCCGCAATGTCTCTATTAGTTTGACCGTGGTCTAAGTCCCAGCTGGAATAGGTTTCGAGGAAGTGGTGACCCATACAGTTCATACAGCCAAGATGGCAGCGCGGCAGTAGTTTGCAGTGGCCTCTCCAGATCCAAAAATGTCACACACACTCTTCACACTCCTACCATCAGGAAAACGGTTCCGAAGCATTCGGGCCGTCACAACAAGACTTCTTAACACACAGACCTGAAACAGAACTCACACACACTCACTCACACACACACACTCACTGAAATGTGTGTTACCGAACTGTGTATAGTTTTTACATTTCTCCTTGCACAGTACTGTATAATCAAGTATACAGCAAGTTTACTAGTCGGCGCTATACTTGTTTTTTTTGTTTTTTGTCTTGTCTTGTGTTGTCTGTCTGCACTGTCTGTCTGTACTGTTTTTTGTTTGCACTGTTTGCACCAGGTTGCACGCAATGCACTTTATGGTTGTGTTGTAGCTCTATGTTGTTGTTGTTGTTTAGTGTAGCACCAGGGTTCCGGAGGAACATTGTTTCCTTTTTACGGTGTACTGTGTACCACTGTGTATAGTAAAAATGACAATAAAAGCCTCTTGACTTGACTTGACTTGACCAATGGTTAAGGTGCTGGTTTTCAATCAGAAGGTTAAGGGTTTAAACCCTTAACCTTCATTGCTAAGCATTGCTAAGGTTCTAAGCATTGCTAAGGTTCTAAGCATTGCTAAGCATTGCTAAGGTTCTACAGTTGTGCCCTTCAGAAAGATCCTTAACACTTTCTGCTCCGAAGAAATAGTTTCTTTATGCATGTATATATGACAAATAAAAGCCTCTCCCTCTCTTATGGGCTTGACTGTGTTTTCAGACTGTGTTTTTTGGTTGGTACTGGTTTTAATTGTGTCTGGTATGGGTCTTGGTCTTGTTTTGGGTCTTAGTCAGTATGTTTACTGGTTTTGCATGAAATGGGTCTTGGTCTGAGAGAAACGTAGGTCCCCAGATTGTGCTTTACAACCATGTATATAAAATGTCTTATTGCATACCATAACAAAACATGATTTGTGTATCATTTTATTTATCATATATATTATGATGCAGTATATTAATAATACAGCATAACCCAGCCATTATGGATGCACAAGCTAGTGCCGGTCCCAAGCCCGGATAAATGGGGAGGGTTGTGTTAGGAAGGGCATCCAGCGTAAAAACATGTGCCAAATCAAATATGCGGATCACAAATGAGAATTTCATACCGGATCGGTCGAGGCCCGGGTTAACAACGACCGACACAGGTATCGTTAGCCGACAGGTTACCGGTGGAAATTGGGCTACTGTTGGCCGAAGGAGGAGAAGGAGAGGAGGAAGACATCTACAAAGATGGCAGGGAAAGGAGCAGTGTAGGAGAGTGGAGGTTCGAGTTGGTACTTTAAATGTTGGTACTATGACTGGTAAAGGGAGAGAGATAGCTGATATGATGGAGAGGAGAAAGGTAGATATGTTGTGTGTTCAGGAGACCAAGTGGAAAGGGAGTAGGGCCAGGAACATTGGAGGTGGATTTAAACTGTTTTATCATGGTGTGGATGGAAAGAGAAATGGTGTAGGGGTGATTCTGAAGGAAGAGTACAGTAAGAGTGTAGTGGAGGTAAAGAGAGTTTCTGATAGGGTGATGAACGTGAAGGTGGAAGTTGAAGGGATGATGATAAATGTCATCAGTGCCTATGCTCCACAAGTTGGCTGTGAGATGGAGGAGAAGGAAAGATTCTGGAGTGAATTAGATGAAGTGGTAGATGGTGTACCTAGGGAAGAACGATTGGTGATTGGGGCAGACTTTAATGGGCATGTAGGTGAAGGGAACAGAGGTGATGAGGAGGTGATGGGTAGGTATGGTTTTAAGGAGAGGAATGTGGAAGGGCAGATGGTGGTAGATTTTGCTAAAAGGATGGAAATGGCAGTGATGAACACTTATTTTAAGAAGAAGGAGGATCATAGGGTGACGTATAAGAGTGGGGGAAGGTGCACACAGGTGGACTATGTGCTATGCAGGAGATGCAACCTGAAGGAGATTGGAGACGTGTTGTCAGGGGACAGTGTAGCTAGACAGCATCGGATGGAGGTCTGTAGGATGGTTTTGGAGGCAAAGAAGAAGAGGAGGAAAGTGAGGACTGAAAGAAGAATAAGATGGTGGAAACTTAAGGGAGAAGAGTGTAGTGTGAGGTTCAGGGAAGAGGTCAGACAGGGGCTTGGTGGTGGTGAAGAGGTGCTGGATGATTGGGCAACTACTGCAGGAGTGATGAGGGAGGCAGCTAGACAAGTACTTGGCGTGACATCTGGAAATAGAAAGCAAGACAAAGAGACGTGGTGGTGGAATGAGGAAGTGCAGGAGAGCATAAGGAGTATGAGGTTGGCAAAACAGAAGTGGGATAGACAGAGTGATGAGAAAAGTAGGCAGGAGTACAAGGAGATGCGGCAGCAGGTAAAGAGGGATGTGGCGAAAGCCAAGAAAAAGGCATATGAGGAGCTGTATGAGAGGTTGGACACTAAGGGAGGAGAAAAGGATTTGTACCAATTGGCCAGGCAGAGGGACCGAGCTGGGAAGGATGTACTGCAAGTTAGAGCAATAAAGGATGGAGATGGAAATGTGTTGACTAGTGAGGAGAGTGTGTTGAGAAGGTGGAGGGAGTATTTTGAGCAGCTGATGAATGTGGAAAATCAGAGAGAGAGAAGGTTGGATGATGTGGAGTTGGTGAAGCAGGATGTGAATAGGATTAGTAAGGAGGAAGTGAGAGCAGCGATTAAGAGGATGAAGAGCGGGAAGTCGGTTGGACCAGATGACATACCTGTAGAAGCATGGAGATGTTTAGGATAGATGGCAGTGGAGTTTTTAACCAGATTGTTTAACAAGATTCTGGAAGGTGGGAGGATGCCTGAGGAATGGAAAAGGAGTGTGCTGGTACCGATCTTTAAGCATAAGGGAGATGTGCAGACCTGAAGTTATGGGAAAGAGTAGTGGAAGCCAGGCTGAGAGAAGAGATGACCATCTGTGAGCAACAGTATGGTTTCATGCTGAGGAAGAGCACCACAGACGCATTATTTGCTTTGAGGATGTTGATGAAGAAGTATAGAGAAGGACAGAAGGAATTGCATTGTGGATTTGTGGATTTAGAGAAAGCGTACGACAGGGTGCCGAGAGAGGAGTTTTGGTATTGTATGAGGAAGTCAGGTGTGTCAGAGAAGTATGTGAGGGTGGTGCAGGACATGTATGAGGACAGTGTGACAGCAGTGAAGTGTGCAGTAGGAACGACAGACAGGTTCAGGGTGAGGGTTGGACTACATCAAGGATCGGCCCTGAGCCCTTTCCTGTTTGCAGTGGTGATGGACAGGTTGATGGACGAGGTCAGACAGGAGTCTTCATGGACTGTGATGTTTGTGAATGATATTGTGATTAGTGGTGAGAGTAGTGAGCAGGTTAAGAAGAGCCTGGAGAGGTGGAGATATGCGCTGGAGAGAAGGGGAATGAAAGTCAGTAGGAGTAAGACAGAGTACATGTGTGTGAATGAGAGGGAGGGCAGTGGAGTGGTGCAGTTGCAGGTAGAAGAGGTGGAGAAGGTGGAGATGTTCAGGTACCTGGGGTCAACAGTGCAAAGTAATAGAAAGTGTGTTAGAGAAGTAAAGAAAAGAGTGCAGGCAGGGTGGAGTGGGTGGAGAAGAGTGATAGCAGGAGTGATTTGTGATAGAAGAGTATCTGCAAGAATGAAAGGGAAAGTTTATAGTACTGTGGTGAGACCTGAGATGTTGTATGGATTAGAGACAGTGGCATTGAGTAGAAGACAGGAGGTGGAGCTGGAGGTAGCAGAGCTAAAGATGTTAAGGTTTTCGTTGGGAGTGACGAGGATGGACAAGATTAGAAAAAAGTTTATTAGAGGGACAGCGCATGTAGGACGTTTTGGTGACAAGGTGAGGGAGGCGAGATTGAGATGGTTTGGACATGTGCAGAGGAGGGACATGAATTATATTGGTAGAAGAATGCTGAGGATGGAGACACCAGGTAGGAGGAAAAGAGGAAGGCCAAGGAGGAGGTTTATGGATGTGGTGAGGGAAGACATGCAGGTAGTTGGTGTGAAAGAGGCAGATGTAGAGGACAGGGGGGTATGGAGATGGATGATCCGCTGTGGCGACCCCTAATGGGAGCAGCCGAAAGAAGAAGAAGATATTAATAATACAGCATGGTTAGGGCTGATTACAACAACTCTTAGCCGTAAAAAAACAAAACCGAATGCTTTCTGTAGCAGAGCACTGTCAAATATGTATGTATATTAAAAAAAATATTAAATTTTCACTATATATATATATATATATATACTGAAAAATGGAAATTCATGTGAAAATCAATGCAAACGTGAATATCTGAGTAACACTTTTGTAGGATGAAAAACCTGAACGATGTCTGATTCATGCTGCCTGGAAGCGACACGTAATCATCCAAATTGCTGCTTCCTGTTTGTGTTCCCTGGTGGGTCTCTATAGCAACAAAATCAAATCTGAGCGGATCGTATTAACCCAGTCCATTGTGGTACATATGCTGTTGTTGCCGTAACGGCAATTAGACGGGCTGTCATATAATCTGATTCATGCGCTAATCAGTATGTTTATCAGTCAGGCTTTAGAAGAACAATTAATGGATGGATGGATGGATGGATGGATGGACAGATCAGTAGAGAGAAATTGCTAAGGAAAGCAAGTAGAGAAATAAAGAGAAAAAGAATCAGTTGCTGCTTGTGTCCTCTGGTTTCTCCTCTGCCAGGTGAGTAAAGCGAGCGTGCTGACAGAGGAAGTGTCGGGTCAAGCAGCTTGGCGGAATTGAGTTTGACCAGGAGTGCAAATTTGATTATGGAGCTGGAATTATGTGGTGCAATCATGCAGCTGGATAAGAATAATGAAGGATCACAGCAGGAAGAGAACAAAAAAAAAAGGGAGGCCAGACACACCTGCTCATTTCTCTCCACATTTATCACATACTCACGCTGTGAGAGAAATAATTACATCCCGGTTTTTAGTATGCAAAAGAAGATCATTTCCTGATATCTGCCTCGTGCTACACACCAGAAACGTTTCCATTGCGTACCTTTTTTTCCTCTTATATAAATGCACTCAATCATATCTCTGGTGTATGAGGTTTTGCTGCTTGATTTAGTTATGAGGCTAATACTGTTAATACTGCTATCTGTACCAACTGTACAAACCATTGGAACATGCTGTTTTTGCTGCACATGCTACTCGGCATCAGGACTCATCAAGCAGATTTGATCCAAGTTTAGTTTTTCCAGGCATGTAATTGTACAGGATTTCTTTGGATGCGGCAACATTCATTTTCCCATCACTCAATCTAGCAGACCCGAACCTGTTCCTGTGCACAAAGCCAGCTCCATGAAGATATGCTTTAGAGATCTGACCTCAACCCTATTGAGATGAATGTGAATGCTGACTGCACCCCAGGCCTCCTCACCTCATCTATCTCATTTATCTACGTTTACACACTATCACCTTCAAAATAGTTCTCTTGCACAGCAACACAGCGCTCCCAGCGTTCCTGCAACGTCTGGAAGTCTTCTTTTTGAAGCACCTTCTGCGATTCGCGCTGGATCTGCGTTTCCGGTGAGAAACTCATGTGTGATGTACAAAGGATGATGACTTTTTGCACACTGACTTAAGAAGGTCGGTGCTTCCTGTGACTGTGCGTTCAGCCGTGTGATGTTCTCGGTTGGCGTGACACAAATCTAGTATTAAAACTTTTTTGGTACCATCTCGTACATCAGTACCTGACTTTAATAACCCCTTAGCGGTTGAATGAATCTCCACAAATTTCCAAACCCACATCCTAAAATCTAATGGAACCTCTTCCTAGAAGACTGGAAATTATTACAACAGCAAACAGGGGACTAAATCTGGAATAGGATGTTCAAAGGCACATTCCGAACTAACGGTAAGGTGTCCACAAACTTTTGCTCATACAGTATAAGTGATTGTGTCACCAGGATTTGGTTAAAGCAACTCAAAATATCCTCAATCTTTCATTTTACTGGAATTTGGTTTAAACTAAATAAGTCATGAAGCCTGTAGGGATAAAGATCTTTCTAATTTGCATGTTAATTGAATTCTGGTGAATGTGTGGGTATGTCTGGTCTTTTTTTGCTCAAATTGCCAGGTTTAAAAAAAAAAAAAAAAAAATGGAATACATCTCCCAAATGACTATTTAAATTCTGAACATTATAAACGAAGCAGTCCAGCTGGCTCGGCACTTTCAGCCGAATAATGCCAGAGACGAGTGTCTCCGCTGATGCAGAGTGGGAGTGCAGATGCCTGTGTTAGCCGGCACACGGCTGCAGGAAGTCTTATCAGCACTACATTACTACAGGCACTAAAGGAGAAGGTTGTGCCAGAATCCTGCATTTTTCACCGTTGCTCTAATCTGAGCTCAGCAGTAGTGAGAGACACGAAGCAGCCATTCGCTTTCTGTGCTGTGTGAGCGGAATTTAAAAAAAACGTTCAGGGCGTCCATGTGGTAGACCTCTGGAACACAGATTTACGTGATGGGTGCTGAGGAACATACTGCCGTGAATCCATGGGATGGTGTATGATATGACGTGAAAATGTATTTATTTAAAACTCCAGATGCAATCGAACAGCCACGAGATTGGCGAAAACAGAATCTTATGCACAAAAGTATTGGGACACTTTTTTCCCGCCTTATGTGTTTTTTTTCCCCCCAAACTTGGAGGTCTTTTGATTCATCAGTATGAAATTTTCCATTCAAATGTACTACGAGACTCAAACCTGTTCCAGCATGACCACTTGTTTAGTTGCAGTTGCTCACAGTTTACATATTTATGTATATATTACCGTATTTATCGGACTATAAGCCGCTACTTTTTTCCCACGTTTTAAACCCCGCGGCTTAAACAACGAAGCAGTTAATTTATGGATTTTTCCTGGGTTTTTCCCGGTTTCACAAACTTCAAGCCAAAAAACTGAGCGACATAACATTAGACCAATGAAATTTCCGAACGGAAACGTAAAAAACGCACCTCACCTGTGTTCTGAGCTGCACGGCATCGGGAGAAAAGCTTTCACCGGAAAAGCTATTCACAGATAAACTCCAGAGAGAAATAGTTGTGAAAGGAAGGAGGAAGACAGTGAACAATAACTTTCTTGGTCGGCTACTGTTTAGATACAAGCCGTTGTAACGTGTTGAGTCTGGGTGAAGGGAGAGCTCGCTAACTCCAGTTGCAACAGAAATCAGATAAGCACAGACAGGTTTCCAAAACTCTTGTTTTTTTATTTTTCTCGGCAACAGCGTTACGGGTTAGTCAAAGAAACTTAGAAATGAGCATAAAAAAATAACAAGGACATATTCCTCAGTCTTACACACACGCAGTAATACCGGGAAATGCTGTGCCAGGCTATTCCCAAAATACCGCTATGCTCCTAAAGTAGGCGCAACATATTTCACCCGTTACACCGTGTGTAACGTGTCTTTCGTTAAAGCCTGTGTAAAGTACATTAGTGAGGACACAGCTTATAGACAGGTGCGGCTTATTTATGTAAAAAAAAAAAAAAAATTGTAAAATTCAGTGGGTGGGGCTTATATATGGGTGCGCTTTATAGTCCGGAAATTACGGTATATATTAAGTTTAATGAAATGCGGCATGAAAATAGAATTTGTAACAGCGGTGAAAAAACAGGTGGCAGAAAAGTCATTGTACATAATTACCCAAGATATTAACAATACATAAGTGTGGCATGAAAAGCTATAAATATAACTATATCTATAAGATCTATATGGTGTAACATCCATATCGTTTGTTGGCCGCAGGTAGAAATGATCTCCTGTGGTGCTCTGTGGTGCATCGTGGTTGTACGAGTCTGTTACTGAACGTATCCTCAGACTGAATAGTGTTTTACGTAGTGTATGGGAGGAGTTGTCCAAGATGGAATGTTCTTTGGAGGGCATCCTCCTTTCAGACACTATTGTCAAAGAGTCCAGCTCCTCAACAACAACATCGCTTCCACTTCAACCCATGTGAAGAATAAAGATATGCTACAGATATTGAGACACCTGACCTTTATAAATACTGAGACACTTGAGTTTTTCAAACTGTCCAAAAAACAGGATTTCTTCACTCGAACTAGGAGACCCAAACCCCAGGCCTTCTCACCTCACCTACATCAGAGCCTGAACTTTTGATCCGTGTGTTTAAATGAGCACAAATCACCACAAAATCCACATCTTACCAGAAGAATGGAGGTTATTATAAGGGCAAATGGGGATTAAATGTGGAATTGGATGTTTAAAACAAATCTTACGATCAGGTGTCCACAAACTTTGTCCTTATAGTGTAACTTGTGCACAAACTTTCCTAAATGGACATCAATCTGTCCTCCGATTCGTCAAAAGAATAAAAATCAGAAGAACCCCCTCAGTTAATTGAATGGTGTGTAATCAAGAAGTCAAGATTTGTCTTCAGTTTTAACTCTTCCTTTCATTTCATCTGGTGATTATGCACATGATTTCAGCTGCCAGAAATGGGAAGTCTTTTGAACAAACCCAAAGCCAAATCCTGCCTCCTCTAGCGTATCTGGTTTGTCCCTTCTGGGCAAACAGCCATCAAATCGTTCACTTTCCGTCCATCCTCATTATATCCTCCTTGGTTCCTCCAATCCCCAGCCTGTTCTGTTGTATTTTCCTTTATCTACCACATCTTTTTTCTCTTGTAACACAGTCCATTTCCTCCTGCCTGGATCTAATGAGTACCTTTCCCTTGCTAAAGGAGCTCTTTAATCAAGCTCGCTCCTTATGTTAGCATCGTTCAGCAGATAAATAATAATAGCTTCCATAATTACAGGCTGCATTCGCAAGCAGTAACAAACAATAATCCAACATGCGAGAACAACAACGGAGGGCTATTTAAAGATAATTAGAAAACACTAAGGCACAGCCGGACGCATCCTGCCACCCCGAAGCAGCCATTACGAGGATTTATGTTTATTCTTATACAAACAAAAGATTTGAGACACCTGATATTTTCAATCCATATTTGGTTCTTGCTCAATCTTTTACCAGGAAGTTGAAGGTACACAACCGTATGACGTCTTTGTGGACTTCCAGCAGTTCCTAGAATAGCAAAGTGCACTAAAGGGGGTAGAACATTCTCACATTTAGATTCGAAACTTCTAAGCGCAGATTGAAGACGTATCTTTACATAACACACGTCACATATCGTAACCTTGTGCTCCAGAACATCTGATCACATGCACATTATCAACTTGTGCTGTTAATATCATGAACAGCTGCTACGCTAATTCCTCTCCACTGCTTCTTTTTCTCTCCCCATCCCGAGGCATCCTGATGTTGCTCCAGCTCCAGTTGTGTCCCACCTCATGAAGATTATGGACCTTCAAAGAAGTAGATGCCCACAAACATCCAAAACCATCTAGAGACGTACCAGCGCTAATTGGATCCCACTTCATGTGGAGTTTGGACATTGGACCTCCTTAAGTGTTTAAAGGCTCTGGCATGGAGAAGCTGGTGCTGGATCTGTGATGATTGCAAATGTTGAACTATTTTATGAGTTGCTCAGTAGCTCCTGGTTCCACAACTTCATCTGACTGTAGAAGACTGTAGAAAGATCATTACTCATAATCTTACACTCCAATGCTCATGTTAGTTCTCACTCTCCAGTGTTCTGTATTGTTTAAAGACTATGATCACACTCTTGATGTCACCCAGATGAGGATGGGTTTCCCTTTTGAGTCTGGTTCCTCTCAAGGGTTCTTCCTCATAACATCTAAGGGAGTTTTTCCTTGCCACAGTCGCCACGGCTGCTCATCAGGGATAAACACAAACCATTCACCTTAACTGTTAAATTCTGTAAAGCTGCTTTGAGACAATGTCTGTTGTGAAAAGCGGAATAGAAATAAACTAACCTTTGGATACAGTGGCTTAAAAATTTTCCTTCAATTGTGTGGTGCATCTACAGCCACGTAAAATATGTTCTGTCCGTTACTCTTTCTTCCAACTAGTAAAAAGCTTCAAATCTCTTCCTGCATATTGTTGCCAGAAAAATCTCCAACGTGAGCTATTCTTATTCAGGAGAGAACAGCAGACTCAGATTAACATTACTTATAGAACATATTTGAGCAGGAATAGAAATAAAATATTCATCTCCAGTGGAAGATAGAAGACCTTCATCTGATTAGTGCAACTCCATTATAGCAGGTGGGAGAAACATCTCTGACACCATCTGCTTCTCGATTCCAAAGTCAAAAACCTGTGCATTAGTGCTGTTCTTTTCCTCCTCGTTTAAAGACCTTCAAACACCAGACTAAAACCATCATCCCAACACCTACTATATTCACTATATGAACTAACATTTGAGAACACCTGAGCAAACGATGGGTATGAACATCCCATTCCACAGTTTGCTTTTTTAATAACCTCCACTAGATTTTGGAGGATTCAGAAATACACAGCCACAAGGGTGTTAGTAAATTGAAGTTCTGATGAAGGTGAAGTGAGGAGGCCTGGGTTGAGATCTGGAGCTGGATAGCAGGAGATCTTTTACTCCAACCCATGTAAAGCACATCTTCATGGATCTCACTTTGTGCCTCCGGGATTGTGGTAACAGTTTGGAGAAGAACCTCACACAGCAGGAAAAGTCAGGCGTCCCAGTTATTTTTTTCTCCACATAATGTATGTTTATTGGTATTTATCAGCGTCTTGTGCATTAATGGAACATTAACACGACCAAATGAAGGACTGTTTTTCTGCTATTCAATGAGCTTAATGTGTGTTTCAAATTGAATTACTGTAAAAACATTCTGCTTCCTCGAAATTAATTTGAACATGTTCTCTAACCAGGGAGGGACACATTAAGATATAATCGCATAAGATTTTATAACGTAGCTATAAAGGCATAAAGGCGGAGTTAATGTTTATTCTGCAACTAAAACCAGTCATTAATAATTTTGCTGAAAGTGCTCTCAATCTCGCTCAGCGGCGTAAAGTGCACGGACGAAGACCAAAAAAAAGTCCCCGCTCGTCCTCCATCTCGTGGGATCCATCTGTGTATATCTTGAGGCGCAATAATACTCCAGTGAGGCCTGGGCCGCTGGATTTATGGCTGGTCTGAGTGAGCTTCCCAGCCCAAGGACAAAGCTGCAACCAGTCTCACATATCTGACAACCTGGAGCCACAGCTCCTTATTCAGCACTTCGGCGGAAACGAGCGCCTACAGTATGTTTAACGATGTGCAGAGATGTTGTGCTTGCTTGATCTTTTGCGCCATGCAGTGCAGTTGCTCACGATTGATTCGGTCTGTAATCATATTGCCTTTATGTAAAATCCCAATGTGGTTCTTTCCCCCGATCCTGCACATTTCATTGTTTTCCCCGGATCTATAACACATACACATATAAACATTGACTCAGAAAAGCGTCCGGTTTGCTGATTCAGTGGATCGGGTGTGATACGGACGGCTACACAACACAAGCCCTCGGTGTTCCTGCACCAGGGACAAGAATCAGCGAATTACTCGTTGCTAATGGTTCATTCGAGACCGTTTTGAATCGGCCTGCTTAATTATCATGGACGCCACAGCCACTTGTAGAAACATCTTTCCGGCATTTAGTCCTTTCCTTCGTTAATATTCAGATTTCATTACCTTCCAATCAGTTCCGCTCCACTGTTGTAACTGATCAGCAAATTACGACAATTACGACACGAAGTTCATATGAGGTGGCATCGAAAAGTTTCAAGACTAATTACCACGTGTGCGATTTCATCAGCAAGTTAGAACTAAAGAACATCACTGGAAGAGATCAGGAAGACCTCCGATAAGCTCAACCCCTGAAAATGTCGAAACGGTTCAGCAACTCGTGCATGATGATCGTCAGAGCACAATCCAGTTTAAAGGTCGACGGTTTTCACACCATTGCTAACATCCAGCTTGAATAGCAGAAGGAGCTGGAGACTTTCTGGAAAAAAGACTTCCAGGACACGTTCCAGAAGTAGCAGGAACGCTGGGAGCGCTGTGTTGATGTGCATGAGGGCTATAAAGTAGTCTCTTGTAAACAGCCAAAATTTTTTGATACCACCTCTTTTATTCATTCATCGATATGTTCATTCACTTTCTAATTGAATAATTGTTTTATCCTGAAAGGACCAAGCAAATGCATGGAACACTGGAAGCGAGAAGGAAATACAAACATACAAACGCACATTCAATCATTATACTGTAACCAATCTACATACCGTTAAATTTTTTGGACATTGGAAAGAAACCAGACAACGTTCAAGAATCACATAAGGCCACACAAGAGGGTGGAGAACTCAGAGTTTCAGATCAAACCAAGGACCTTGAAGCTGTGAGGTAGCAGAAGCACCCGCTCCTCCGCTGTGTCACCTTGCTCATATATTGCAATATCAATATCATTCGATATCTCGTATCATATTTCCCAAACCCTACAGAACTGCAATTTAAATTCGAATAATTCAATTTTTTTTTTTTCGCTGCCACCAATTAAAAATGTAATATACTAAACCTACAGGATTCTAATCTACAACATACAGTATTACTACACTATATTTATTTGATACGAGAATCTTTTCTTTTCGTGTTTAGTTCAAATCGGTGTCGTCAAGTTCCAGCTCTTCTGAGGAAAACGCTGCCTCTGAAGTTCATGAGCTTTCATGCATTAAAAAAAAATAACCTGGCTTTCAATAATTCAACCAGCATTCCTGGAACAGTATTCTTCCATCACTGCATCAGGGGTACAGACCCAGAATGATCAGCCATCTTTCTCACCAATCTCTCCGTCCTCCATGTTCACCCAAAGAACAAAAACAGTGGACTATTAAAAACAACCCCAGTGACTCGAAATGAATAAATATTGGGCCAATTCAGATGGAGCAGGAAGTTCTTTTTTTATAGTCAAGGATTGAGGGTGAAAAAATTGATTTTTTGAACAATTAAACCCAATTAGTTGATAATTGATGTATAGGAAACACTGGGTTTTGGGAGAACAGTTGAAGGAACCTTTAAAGAATCTGGGATGATTTCAGCACATTGTATACACTATTTTGCCAAAATTTTGTGGACACCTGGTCATATGTCTGTGCTTTTTGAGCATCACATTCCACATTTGGTCCCGATTTGCCCTTATAATTCCATCCACTCTTCTAGAAAGGTGCTCCACTTGATTTTGGATTGTGCTTGTGAGGATTTGTGTGTGGTGAGGAGGCCTGGGGGGTGCAGTCAGCATTCCAATTTATCCCAAATTTGTTCAACTGGGTTGAGATCAGAGCTCTATAGCAGGAGATCTTCCACTCCAAACCATTTAAACCATATCTTCATGGAGCTGGCTGTGCGCACAGGGGAATTGCCATGCTCGTTCGGTTTTCCAAGTTCAAGTGAACGGAAAATTTTATTATTCCCCATCTTATACAATTGTGTGCCTCCAGCTTTGTGGTAACTGTTTGAAGAATCACATATGGCAGGAAAGGTCAGGTCTTCCAATACTTCAGTCCATATAGTCTAACTTGATTTCCTTGTCTTTGCTTTCTGCTAATAATGATATGAAGAACCGCAGAACCGATCTCATTTAGTATTTGTAGGAAAACCACAGGCTGAACCTCAAATGATCCAATACAGAAAATGAAGCAGAAAAATGTTTCGGGCCAAACAGCGAACCTGGCAGAAAGACGAGTGTGCTTGAGATATTACTTCAACCTGTCATCGATATATCATCACCTGAGCAGGTAGAAACGACAGCAAAAAATCAATACTGTCAGCAAAGTCATATTAAAGGTATGTACTTTCCTAATTGGTCCAAGGCATGTTTTTTTTATTTTCACCCTTCAGCATAACACACCACAGATATCACAAGATCATGTTCCTTTTTTTTTTAATTGAGAGAACACCAACAGTGTAGAAAGGGACACACCATGGACAGTCAGATCGAGTCAGATCTACACTTAGATTCTCAGATCTTCACTGCCATTCGAATAAGATAATTTGAATATCTGTCATGCCCATGAAGCTCATTTCATTAAAATGTGTGTATTGCAATGGCAAACCAAGCGACTAGAAGGATCATGGTTTTATTCTTTCTTCTTCTTTTTTTTTTTTTTTAATTCTTTCTTCATTTCTTACTTTCTTCCTTTAAAAAAATAAAATAAAATATATGGTATAAAAATGTATTTATTCCCTACCTTTGTCTACAGCCTTTGTTTCACCATGGAGGCGATGTAGGATCCAGGACGGGAGTCAGCACCCGGGATGACACACACACACACACACACACACACACACACACACACACACACAGTGCTGGATTCTACACTCCTAGAAACATGACCATCTTCCCACATGTGTCATTCTTCTGTCTTCAGATGTCCATCCGTGTTCTCCTCTGTCCTCCTCCTGCGTGTGTGTAGACGTGATGTGATGCGCGAGGTTCAACACGGGACGCGTGTCCGCTGGATCCTGTATGGACACATCAGCGCTTCTCCACGTCCCCACGGGCTCTTAAAGTCACCACAACTGCTTTGTAACATCTTACAGCAAGCGCATGGAGATGGAATCTCATACAGAGTATGATCTACTGTAGGTAACAACACAAGGAGCTTCCACCCTGGAGATCATTCTACTCAACCAAATCCCAAAACACGCCCCCTTTTGTTTTATTGATTTTTTTTTTTTTGGAGATTCATCTCGTTCAGAGTTGCACTGGAGGTCAGACAAGACCACAGCCATGCACTGGATAATGGACAGCTTGGGTAGTTTATTTAGTAATAATGCTTTAGGACAATGGAAGGAAACCAGAGAACCCAGTGGGAACACTGGTTAGAAAATAATTGATTGAACCAGAGATCCTGGAACACTGGCATGGAGCCACTTCCCACTGCACAACCACCACAATATATGGACTACAGTATTGGGATACCTGACCTTTTCTTGGTGGTTCTTCTCCAAAATGTTTCCTCAAAGCTGGAGGCACACAATTGTATAGGATGCGGTTACATTTTGAATGTGAATTTTGCATTCACGTGAACACTGTTTGCCCCCCAGACCCAGATTGCTTTCCTCATTTCACCTACATCAGTACCTGGATTTACTAACACTTGTGGCTGATGAACACAAATGTCCACAAGCACACTCCAAAATGTATCAAAGAGGAACATCCCAGAAGAGTGGAGGGAATTATAAGAGCAAAATGGGACTAAATGTGAAATGCGATGCGCTAAAAAGCACATATCGTACTTATGACCAGGTGTCCACAAACTTTTGGCAATATAGTGTAGGTCACACCTCGGAGAACTTATCCGCATTATGCCGCGCATCCTCAAGTTGTCAACTGGTCCCACCATCTCCCAGGGTACAAGGAATACATGCTTTGTGACTCTTTTCTGTTCTGGAACTTCGGTGGTGAAATGGACTTTTACCTAATGTCCTAACATCTGAGTTACAGGCAGTCTTCAAACAACCTCTAAAGACCTACCTCTTCCAGCAATACACTATATGGACAAAAAATATTGAGACACCAGACCACCAACCATATGAGGTTGGAAAAGTTCTTCACTCAAACTAGGAGACCCAGACTGGCATGAGAATGCTCCTGTGCACAAAGCCAGCTCCATGAAGAAATGCTAAATATGGGTTGTATGATGTGGAAGATCTCCTGCTATAGAGCTCCGAACTCAACCCTGTTGAGATGAATGTGAAGCAGTCTGCACTCCAGGACTCCTCACCTCACCTGCATCAGTATCTGACTTTACAAACTGCCTTGTGGCTGAATGAATTTCCACAAAATCTAGTGGAACATCTTCCAGGAAGAATGGAGTTTATAATAAGAGCAAATGGGGATTCCTGGAATGTGATGTTCCATGAGTGCCTATGGAATGTGATGTCAGGTGTCCACCAATGTGTGTACGTTTCATCTGAAACTGGAGCCCATAAAGCTTGGATGACGTATTGCCCTTCAGCTCCTTCCTAAAAGGCCTTGCCTTCTTGTTGTCTTGTTGAAACCAGACCTCGTTACGCTCCTATTAAAAGCATTAACTGGCTAAATGAGGACGAGTTCGTGCAGGAGGAACTGGTTAAAATGGCTACAGGCTAAAATTGCTGACCAGGATCCTCAGCTGGGCCGTTCGTCTGTTTCTAATACAGAGTTATGGATGTGGCTTTATTATTGACATGCTGCTTGGGTAAGTTAATTTTCCCCGTGGTGCTCGGAGGAGCAGAGGTTCTCTCGCAGCAAACACTGTGTCAAGGTCAATATAGTGAAGATGAAGACAGCAGGACACGAACAGGAGAGATGTTTTCCTGATACCAGAGCTTATAATAAAAAATAATAAAAAAAGAGTTAATTGACACATTTCTAATCTGCATTGAGAAGATGAGCATTTTGTACATTATGATTATGATCTACTACAGTGAATCAACTGGACATTTTATTATTAATGGAGGCAAGATGCAACATGGAAACTCTGCTGGGGAAAGAAAAACTTATATATACGTAGTGTTTTAATGGTTTTTGAGATACACACACTTAATGGTTTTGGAGACGTATTCTGGAAAGTGAAAGGAATCCTGAACCAACACATCTCTCATTCCGTACTTCAACACCATGAGGTTCCGTCTGGACTCGTTGGAAGCGACAAGACGATGAGCCGAAGCGTACGTCTGAGTTCTGTAAGCGTTATTTACAGAGCAGACGGTCGTCTGGAGTGATATCTATCATGGAACCACCTGCCCAGTCACCGCACCTCAATCCTACTGAACTGCATCACAGGAATGAGAGAAATCTACAACAGATTATAGAACTATAGATTTGTTGCTCAAAGAAAATCATTACGTTACATTACTGAGTTTGTCGCATAGAAACAAAAGGAACATGCATGTCTTCTTAAAAAAAGACTACTGGTACTGCTGTTTTTTTTTTCCTCCCCAAACAAGGAAATAATAACAATTCGAAACAACGTACATGTAACTTTACTTAAAACTGAAAAACAGATAAAATGGGAAGTTCGAAATAAACAAAAAAACACAAATTCTACCTTAGAAAGTACAAAAATAATTAATTAATATATGAGAGACGTCATTAGATGAAAAAAAATGTATCAGTCGCAAACAATATTGCATTTTCTCTCTCGATAATGTTTCAATAATACGGTTGATTTTACAATCTGGATGTTCCTTTATGACATTTCCAATAACAACAAAAAAAAAAAAACGGACAAAAAAAACCCCCACCAACATTTAACATAATACAAACATGGATAACTTTCGGAACCGCGTCTGCGTAACTCCGCCTCGCTCTAAAGGAATGGGCGTAGCTGGGGCAGGTCAGCGTGGGCAGGTGGGCGGATAGGCAGCGGCCAGGAGGGGCAATGGGGTGGTTTTTAAACCTGTTTGTGTGTGTACCATTGGAGCAGATTGGATCCGGCTGCCATGCGGGCCGAGGGGCCCAGTGCAAGAGGGGACACGTGGCGAAGAAACAGAGCTTCCTGAGTCAGCTTGTCTCCAGAGCTGAACATAGAAAACATCAGGTTGGTGGACAGAGGCTGGAACAATTCAGCAGACATTTGTGGACCTAATAAGAAAAAAATAATACACAGAAAACACTATGAACAATGACAGCGGAGACATTACGCAAAACAGGTTTTAAATTTTGCCCCAAGTCATGCTGGGAAATTCAAGGAGAGGAATCTCAATCATGTAGAGTGTCCCTGTGGATGAGCTGTTGCTATAGCAACAATAAATTAAAAAGAGCAATTTTCTGTCAGAAAGCAGATTTGCAGAAAAAAAATTGATTTTGTATATACATTTTCTATAAGTTTCTCCCAGATGTGACAGAGGTGATGGATAAAGATGATATAAGGAAGAAACCTTGAGAGGAACCAGACTCAAAAGGAAACTTCATTCTCATCTGGGTGACACCAAATATGCATTCGTTCCAGTTTCATAATTGTTGAGGATATCATACTGTACACGGATGGAGACTGGAGCAGCAGCGAGTGGTTTCTCATTGATGAGATCTCCATCAGGGCATCAGAGGAACCAGTCAGTATAAAGATCTCAACAACATAGTGAAGTATCTGTAAAATTAGAAGTTGAAACTACACCCCTACACGTCCCCACACGGCGAGAAACCCGTGGTCAGAATAGCACCAGTTGCACAGCTTTTGGCATACGGACGTATGAAGGTCGGTGCTTCCCATGACTGTGCGTGCAGCCTTGTGCTGCCATCTGCTGGCGTGCTACAAAACTAGTCTCCAAATATTTTTATACCAACTTGTATAGCTCAATTTCTCTCTCACACACACCAGTTTCTGAGCAGAAGACATCTAGCTGATCCTAAAAATGCTTACAGTCCTCAGCAATGTAATGCAATAGCGTGATGTGTTTCTGTTCCGTACCTGTGTGTCCGATGCAGCTGGAGATCGGACCCGGAGTCTGATCACGGACCACATGCTTTTGAGTTTTCTCACTCTCCAAAACAGGCTGTGTATCCTTCTCCGGTGTGATAGACGGAACCACAGTCTGCAACAGCATTCAGAAATGCTTCAGTATGGGTCTATTACCCGAGTGGTTACATTCAGTGGTCACATAATTGGCTATGAGCTGAGTGCTTCATAAGACCGGGATAGACAAGCCGATTGCCCCTTTTTAATTAACAGTTAACCGGGACTGCGTCTTAGGGGACAGAGAAATGAGCGCTGATTTACACTCAGCGAAAACAAGACAGTGGTAAACACTTGGAGGGGGAAAACCCTACGTCTGATTCTGAAGAGAAATAATGAGTATGAACTGCAAATCTCTGCAAAAACATGGCAGAAAAAAATATATATTTAACTCCTTTATGTGTAAATAAAGATGTCCATTCTATATCAAAAAAGGAAAAAAAGTGTTTATTTGACAGTGAAATTCTTTCTATGGGGTTCTATGTTTTCTATGTTGGGGTTAAAATGCAGGGTCAGACAAGATACAGGGCCCCTGGAGCACACAGGGTCAGGGGCCTTGCTTAAGGGCCCCAAAAGTGGCAGCTTGGCAATATCATGGCTTGAACACCCGATCTTCTGACCAGTAATCCAAAGCCTTAACCACTGAGCTTCCACTTTGCCATATGTATAAAAATTGTGGACCATAAAATTGGTATGTGCTTTTTTAAAAATCCAATTCCACATTTATTCCCTATTTCCTGTTATATTAAACTCCACACTTCTGAGAGGAGTTTGGAGGGTGCTTGTAGAGGTTTATTCAGCTGCAAGCGTGTTATAAAGTCAGGTACTGATGTATGTAAGGTGTGGAGGCCTGTGGGTGCAGTCAACGTTCACATTCATAATGTTCAGCAGGTTTGAGATCAGAGCTCTACAGCACGAGATCTTCCACTCCAACTCATGTAACCCATATGTTCAATAAGAGCTCGCACAGGTTTAGGTCTCTGAGTTCAAGTCAAGGTCAAATATTATGCTCCGCAGACAGAATTGTGGTAATAGGTTTTGGGAAGAACCGCATATGACTGGAAAATTCAGGCGTCCCGTATAGGCTCTAATTATATTTCCTCATTATGAATTCTGTCCTGTGCCTCTTACATCTTCTTGGCTTGAGGGCCACTTTTATGCACCCCAGGCCTCCTCACCTCACCTCCATCAGTACCTGACTTTACAAACACCCTTGTGGCTGAATGAATCTCCACTAAATCCAGTGGAACATCTGCTTATTATAAAAGCAATGAACTGATCTAAACACAGAATGCCCTCATCCTGAGAAGAAATCAGAAGAATGTACTAGAGATGAAGATTGTTCTTACTGTTGCACTCTCCTCTCGTCCATTCTGAAGAAACTCTGGCTTCTGATCATCTATATTAGCCTTCTTTCTCCATCCCTGCTCCCAGTTACCAAAGCTTGCTGGCTCTTTGTTCAGCAATGGATCCAACGGCTTAGAGTTTTTCCCCTGGATCAATAACGATGCACCATGAGCTTGACAGAGAACGACACAATTGTGCGAGATTTGTGGAGGTTTTTTTTTTTTTTTTTACCGATGCCGACCTGAGCCACGTCGATGAACTCCAGCGCAGGAAGATCCAAAAGAGTCATTTCTTGGCTATGCGTTGAATTCTCGGTCAAAACCTGGCAGATAAACATGCTCACAGGTAGTGTAAATTATCAGCAAGCGACAAACATGCCGTATTGATCACATCGCAGCGATTTAAACATCAACAAATGCGCTGTTTAGAACAAGTGATACTCATGAAGCGCAGTGGGTGCTTCGAGAGACAGGTGATATATGGGTCCTAAAAACAGATTGGACTGCTGTCCAATAATGCGTCCCTCTAATTCCTCACTTTACCGTCTCAGCAGAAAGAACCTGGCTGCATGCCGCTGGTCCTGAGGGCCTGAGTAATTTACAAAGAGCCAGGAACTAACTGGCCCGTCGCCCAGTGTTCCTTTTCCCGAGGACGTCCAATACATTAAGTAATGCTAGCTACAATAAACTAGCAAATGTACCTGACTGCGTATTGTGGAATCATCTGGCTGAAGGTGTTGTGTAAGACTTGTGACATTAGGAGAAGATGCCACTGCTGCAACTCCGTCATTTACTTCCTCAAGCTGCCCCTCGCCGAGGTAAAGAGCCACGGGGTTGAACTGTTGGAACATCTCAAAGCCATACAGAAATAATGTGGAGCAATTAAAAACATTTTTCATCATCATCCTTACAGATAGGTAAAATATTTGAGTGCTTTGAATTAAATGGTAAAATATGCAAATGAGAAGAGTGCACGAAGATGGCAATATCCTGACTAGAGGTCGCCCGATATCTAGGTTGGATTGTACTTGCAGATAACCGATTAATCAAACAATAGTAAAATGGATGCTGGATAAAAGCAAACAAACAATCTATTTGTACTGTATTTTTTTTTATGTCCTTAGTTAAATATAAATACAATGATATAATGAATAAATGATAATTATTAAATATAATATAGCACTGTCCATGCAGCGTACAGTCTCTCATCAAAATAAAAGCATGTGGCATCAGTGATTCCCCTCTAGAGGCCGCTCTCGTATTGTATAATGACAGCGGTCCTTTTCAGCCGCAACCTGGAAAAACTATCGGTATAGACTTTTGCCGATAGCCAGTAGTTTCAGCAATAAACTATTGTTGCTAATTGATCCTCGAAACCGATAAATCAGTTGACCTCTAATCCTGACTGATTTGTTCGTTTGATCGTTGACTAACTGGCAAACAAATGAACATAATTAGCATAATTTTTTCATTAATTATAAAGAGAGCTGCAACAATTTACGCAAAATCAAAGTTGACAAAGGTTGTTAAAAATCTGACTACTTATATCATACTACAAAAAACACAGTGACACGCATTATTACCATTACTTCACTTTTTCATTGCAAAAATATTTTAATTGCCAAAGTCGAATGCCAAAGTGTCAAATCCTAAAAGAATAAACAAAAACATTTTTTTGGTACACTTTGTGAAAACATGGCTAATAAATAGCAGTAAATGGTGAAACCACATAGCAACAACCTACTGCTATTTAAAAGTGCTTTATTACTAATATTATTACATTTACATCTTTATTTCAAATATTATTAAATACAGGTTTTTTTGTATTCATATTTGCAGAGGTGGAAAGAGTAATAAAATATACTACTCAATGAAATTTGAATTAAGCACAAGCAAACTTACCGGTCTAAAAATTCTCAAATCATGAATACTCAAGTAAAAGTAAAACGAAGCAATACAAATTACTTAGAGTAAAATGTGTTAAACGAGGAACACCATTACAAATTAAAGTACAAAAAAACAAAAAATTTACAAAACACTAAAGTCCATGACTACGAGTCGTTCACTTTCGCAGCAAAAACAAACAAACCAAATCCCCTTAAATGTCATTTTTTAAATTAATTTTTATTTATTTTTTTACTCTGTAACATTTGATTCGAAAAGTACAATACTTCAAACAAAATAAGTACATTTAAAATGACATTTTACAAAAAAAAATGATAAACTACCGTAATTTCCGGACTATTATACGCACCCAAATATAAGCCGCACCCACTGAATTTGACAAAGATTTGTATTTTGAACATAAATACGCCGCACCTGTCTATAAGCCGCTTCATTAAAGACAGTGTCTGTTACACGGCTTGTATCTAAACAGTAGCCTACCAAGAAAGTCATTGTTCACTGTCTTTCTTCTTCCTTTCACAACTATTTCTCTAAAAGAGTTTATCTTTTGGCATCGTCGTGCGTTTAAAAATCACCATCGGTGAATCTTTTCTCCCGATGCCGTGCAGCTCAGAACACAGGTGAAGTGTGTTTTTTTCATACCCGGTTGTTTTCAGCGTGACGAACGATTCGCATTTCCTGTAGACAGTCCGAGTGAGCGGCAGGTCAAACGTCAGAGGAACATCATCCATATTTATGATGTGGTGCGGCCCGATTCAGTGGGAGCGCATCTGATTTAATATAAAGAGTTTCATTGCTTCACCTGAACCCGTTCTGCAATTTCATTGGTCTAATGTTATGGGGCTCAGTTTTTTGGCTTGAAGTTTGTGAAACCAGGAAAAACCCAGGAAATATCCATAAATTACCCGCTTGTTGTTTAAGCTGCGGGGTTCAAAGCGTGGGAAAAAAGTAGCGGCTTATAGTCTGGAAAATACGGTAATTCATTACTTTCCACCTCTGCAAATTTGGTACATATAGTTAAGGGTTTGCATTATTCGATTGAAATACTAAAGAAAAATCGATTCCTAAAATAATTATTGGTTGCAGCCATAATTATAAAAATGTACTAAAGAACTGTTGAATGATTGTTGATTTTAAAAAGCAATAATTATAAACGCGCCAAATTAAAATAAAATGTTATATATAGCACTTGGTTAATGGAATATACTGAAGATATACACTGAGTGTGATAGATTTCTCACCGGCGTGCTAACAGCAGAGCAGGCTACAGCATGACCCTCTGCCTCAAGCACACTATGGATGTAGAGATCCTCCTCGGTTTGAGTGTCACACAGGAAAGTGAGCAGGAAGTCATGCTGGTAGCTGTGAATGGCAGCCACCAGGGTGCGGTCATAGCACAGCTTCTGGAAGGAGCTGGTGGCTTCTTTAGTCCAGATGCCCTGTTATAAAACCCAAACAGGGTGAAGCATGGAAAGTGATGTAATGACACTGTAAAATGGCATTACAAATGAAATATGGAGACACTGCTATATTACCTTAACAGGCTTCGCTCCAGCAAGTACGCATGGAACAGCTTGTACTGGAAGCTCAGCATAGCATGACCTCGTGTAAAAAAATTCATCCAGGCAAATATAATATCCAGTTTTCATATACAAAATTCACTTTCTCTAGTCGTAAAAATGAAAAGACACTGCGCTATTATTATAAAGAGCTAACTTGAGAAATTGCAGCCTGCTCCTGCTGACAGCAGTGAGATCTCCAAAGTCAACGTAGTACACTTCCACCTCACTGGTGTTGAGCAGCCGGTGGATCACCACCCGGTAGAACCAAGTGTCTCCTGGAGCCACGCAGCACGCCTGCCCGGGTCGTACGTACGCATCTGGGAGCCGGTATCGCTCAGCCACCTCTTGGCAGGAATAACAACTCCTACAAACAAACACATGCTCTTTCAGATAGGAAACAGCTTTCTGTTCAAAAAAATCACATCTCAAAAATCAGTCAGTCACGATAAGATCAAGGTCAGTTATGGGGAAACACTTCAATATGATTTAACAGTTTAATAACAGCCTTTTATGTCAATTCCACCTACGCATCACGATACGATACGTTGCGATTGTTGGTGTAACGTACACAAAAATCACGGTTCGGGACGTACCTCAGTTTTTTAACGACTCGGCGTGATTTTGGTACGGTTTGGGGAGAAACGCAAAACATAAAATTGCTGGTGTTTTTTTATTTACACAGTTTATTATTATTGTTATTATTAACATTTGTGAACATCAACCGTTTACATTTTTTTTAAACAATTGTAAATAAAATGGCTTCTTGGTTTAAAAAAATATATATCTAAAATAATTTTGCTATATTTCCTAAAATAAAAATTAATTAAAATGAAATATATAAAAATTGAATTGAATAAATCAAATGAATCCAGTTCACTTTTTTATAGTATCGATTAAATTAAGTTTATTAAAAAATTTTAACAAATGTCCTCATTCCTTTCATCCGTCATTCGTTCGCTCAGAACCGTATACAAATCGTATTTCCGGTACGGAGCGAGTTGCCACGGTGACACTGTGCTAACTTTAGTTTCTTTTTTATACCACTGGCATTGCCACTACATTCCTGAAGGATGGGAGACTTCAAATGATCACCTCGACCCTATTGAACACCGCTGGGATGAATGTGAACACTGACTGCACTACCAGGCCTCCTCACCTCACCTACATCAGTACCTGATTTACTAACACCCTTGTGTGTGAATGAATCGCCACGAATCTCCACAAACCTACTCCAAAATCTAGTGGAACATCTTCCCAGAAATGTGGAGGAAATTATAAGAGCGAACTGGGACTAAATGTGGAATGCGATGCTCGAAAAGCACATACCAGACTTATGACCAGGTGTCCGCTGGCGAAACTTTTGGCGAAATAGTGTAACCAGCAGTCGGGATTGTAAACTCAAAAACGAAACAACCGTAACAATATTCAATACTTTCCTAAACAGCTGAATGTTGAATTCATTTGTATAAAAATGAGCAAAAACCTCATTTCAAACATCATGTGCTCCAGGGTGCGGGAGTCTTGGTCTTCCAAACGGACATAAAAGAGAGTGGGGGACTCGATCTTCTCCACCACGACAGGCACCAGCTCTCGTTCTCTCCAGCGATTGGGAGGTTTTAGCTTCTGGCACTGCAGCGCATCCAGAGGAACCGTGACTGTGAAAATGTCTACTGTTTTCTGAATCAGAAAACAGAAAAACATTCCTAACAAACTCTGCATCCCATAATCTAGTGATTATAATCGCTATTCTTATTTATTTAGTAATGGCCTATATAGCAATCAACATGACCTAAACAAAACATGCACCTGATAGATGGTCTTGGTGGCGATTTCCATCTCAGGGTCGGACTCTAAAGAATCCATGGACGCTCCTCCATCATCTTGACACGCCCAGTCCCCGTCATTGCAGCTTAAGTATTGTCCCTCGGTGGAAGGGTTTTGAGAGAAAGCTGCAAAAATTTGTAGTGAAGATCTTCCTTATTCATGTTCCTTCATTTATAATTCAAATTCCACTTCTGCTATTCAAGAACTGAATGTTAAGCTGCATTTTAGCAAGTTTGTGCTGCTGCCACCAGTGATTGGTTGACCGGATAATCGCATGCACGAGCGAGGAAAGTGTTCCTATTAAAGTGGCCAGTGAGTGTATATACAGAATTACTGAATCTTATGGTATGAAACGATGTTAATATATGTCAAACATGTTCAAGTTTATTTCTATTGAGCGTTTCACAATGGACATTGTCTCAAAGCAGCTTTACAGAACTTTAACAGTGAACGATGTGTATTTATCCCTGATCAGTAGCCGTGGCGACTGTGGCAAGGAAAAACTCCCTTAGATGTTATGAAGAAGAACCCTTGAGAGGAACCAGACTCAAAAGGGAAACCTCATCCTCATTTGGGTGACATCAAGAGTTTGATTATAGTCTTTAAACAATACAGAACACTGGAGAGTGAGAACATGAGCACTGGAGTATAAGATTAAAAAATAAAATAGCTCAAGATTTGAGATCATCATAGATCCAACACCAGCTTCTCCATGCCAGAGCCTTTAAAAATTTAAAGAGAACCAAAGCATTAACTCTACATGAAGTGGGATACAAATGGCGCTGGTACGTCTCTAGATGGTTCGAGATGTTTGCGGGGTCAGCATCTACTTCAGGTTCTAGGTTCATAATCTTCATGTATTTTTAACATGTGGTTCTTCACCACACAATTATGTAGAATGTCTTTTGATACTTCTTCTTCTTCTTTCGGCTGCTCCCATTAGGGGTCGCCACAGCGGATCATCCGTCTCCATACCCCCCCGTTCTCTACATCTGCCTCTTTCACACCAACTACCTGCATGTTTTCCCTCACCACATCCATGAACCTCCTTCTTGGTCGTCCTCTTTTCCTCCTTCCTGGTGTCTCCATCCTCAGCATTCTCCTACCAATATAACTCATGTCCCTCCTCTGCACATGTCCAAACCATCTCAATCACACCTCCCTCACCTTGTCACTAAAAAGTCCTACATGGGCAGCTCACCTACATCAGTACCTGACTTTACTAACACACTTGTGGCTGAATGAATTTCCACAAATCTCCACAAGCACACTCCAAAATCTAGTGGAACATCTTCCTAGAAGAGTGAAGGTTATTAAAGGAGTAAATGGGGACTAGATGTGGAATGGGATGTTCAAAAAGCTACAAAAGTTTTGCCTATAAAATGCCTGAGATTCTGCTCGAGGGTCTATTTTGTCGGTGTAGAATGTGGCTAACCCACTCAGTAATACAGTAAATATATAACTCATATACAGTAAATGCAGCACCTGGTTGATCATTGGGTTTGAGTTCCATGATGAGTAAGTGCTTTGCTCCTTCTTCGGTGCTTGGCTGCACAGAGAACGTGTCACTGAGGGCTCCAACCATCTCGGTCACACTCAGGAAGCCACACTGGGCCAGGGGCAAGTCCTCACTGTACATTTTCTAGAAGAAACAGATAAAACCTTGGTATGTGACAAACAGGAACTATATTTATTGTGGTTGTTAACAGAAGCAAGAGACGAACTGACGAGCCGCAAGCGGATCGCATGGTGCGGTGTTCAGTGAAACCAACAAGTGATATGGAGACATCTAAATAGGGATGAGGGATACTATAAAAAAAAAAAGGCCAAAATTGGCCATCCCTATATCAAATAGAATACCTTTTGATTTTTTGTTCAATTAAAATAGGTATTAAAAATTAAAAAAAAATTAAGCCCACCTCCAATCCAGTCCTACATGATCGTTCACATACATGACATTATTTTTGATAATCATACAGTAAATTTGCATTTATGTATTAACTTATCCAGCACGACTTACAATTAGCCTGTATTTAAACTCTTCTGTTTGAAGGTCTTAACCACTCAGCTAGAACTTCCCACAGTACACTAAATATCTTCTACAATGTCTTTAAAAAATTAGTCTATTTACCCCAAAAAAAAGCCTATACCATAGTATGAATTACCTTGTATTCACCAGGAAGACTGTGAATGGCCATGCCTTGACCGTGCTCAGCGACGACCTGAAGAAGATACGAGTGAACATGATATGCGGTACAGTAACTTCTACACGGGTTAAGAAGCTTTTCCTCAGACCGACCTTTCGAAGCTTCTCTTTCAGCTCCTGACTAACCGTGCCCCCGTCTCCGCTTTCAGCAAGCCTCTTTCTGAACTCCTCCTCAAGCTAACACACACACACACACACAAAAAAAAAGTCTAAATAATTCAAATGAGTATTCAATGTGACTGATTTTATGGAAAAGCATCACTAAGTTCGTTGCAATTCATAAATTCTGTCTAAAGGACAAAAATCAGCAGAAAAAAAAAAGAAACCTTACTGGCAGAAGACAAACACAAATGGAAGGCAATGATAAAGTGGTGGATTGTCATTGATGTTCAATGAAGCATAAATGGCCCTGCTTTTGTAATGAAAGGAAGGGAGATCATTTGTCCAGATTAACTACAACTATCTTCCAAAAGTTTAAATGCATACCTGGCTTTATGTGCCATGAACTGAATACTATATCGAATGGACATTCAGTGCACCTAGATGAGGATGGGTTCTATTAAGTGTTTTTTTTGGAATGTATGCGTTTGTTCCTTGTATTGAATCAATGGCGACTGTGGAAAGGGAAAAACTCCCTCAGATGGCACGAGGAAGGAACCTTGAAATGAACCAGACTTAAAAGGGAACCTATATTTAGACTTTCAATGGGTGGCACCGAATGTCCTTTCATTATACAGTAGTTCCATTGGTGTGTCCAGTGGTAGGCGCCCTCTCAAGATTTCTTCCTCATACCGTCTCAAGTAGTTTTTCTTTTGCGTATCGCTCATTAAGAATAAATTAATGAGGAACAAACTAATACAGTCTCATACAGCTTTACAATCTATTTTTCTCTGACACTTCGGGACAATGTCTATTGTTTAAAGTGTGCTACCTGATTAAATAAACCAGAAGTGAATTGAACATACACAGATCAGGCATAAATGATGACATTATAACAAGCGGTGAAGTGAAGAACACTGATGATCTCTTCATCATGGCACCTGTTAGTGTGTGGATCTATTTATTAGGTGAACATTTTGTCCTCAAAGTTGATGTCAGAAGCAGGAAATAAATGGAGGGATTTGAGTTTGACAAATTGTGACGACTAGACGGCTAGACGACGGAGTCAGAGCATCTCCAAAACTGCAGCTCTTGTCGGTCAGTATCAGGAGCGTGTGATCCGATCCAACAGATGAGCACCTGTAGCTTAAACAGCTGAAGAGTTGATGCTCGACTGGTCAGAACTGCTTAGTTTATTGGTTAAGGTGCAATAAAGAAGAACCAACTAGTGAGGAAATGTCTAGGGATGTTCTGATGTATCAAAAATGTCAGGGACAGGGTGAAATAATGCAGATTCATTTGATGTACTGTATCTGTAAAACAGGTATTATTTGAGAAAATATAGAAATAAATAAATGAAATGTATTTATATACACACTATATATTATAAATAATAATAAATAAAAAAAAAAAGCACAGCAAAAAAGAAATCTTGGATTTACACTGTGAATTTAAGAAATTGAATAAAAAAAAATCGAATAAAACCTTCGCAACAGACTTCTCATAAGACTTTTTAAGATGGATGTGTTCAATCTCCTGAACTCTAATGGCTGCAGTGTTGTTGGCTTTCTGCTGGGCTTTTGGCTGATTGTTGCTGAGCACTGCTGTTTGTCCAGGTACTTCTGCAGAAAGAATATTTTTTTAATCACTCATTAGTGCATAAAAGCATTTATTTCATTGAACCGCGGACGTCTAAAATAGAATACAAACATCTTCTGACCAGACGTGATTTTTTTCATTACTGGATGACTGGATGTTCCTGTAGCCTGTTTAGGAAGGGCAGGAGATCGATTGTGCATCTGTCTGACTGGCGTGTGTTCGGTCTTCAGTATCAGCTGCGAGCCCATGCGAGTCTGCTTCACCGTGATCATGTCCGAAGCAGCGGCGAGCATCTCAGCGATGGAGTAGAAGCCGTAGTGTGTGACACAGAGAGGCCTGCCGAAGCGGATTGAATAGCACCTCTCCAGCTGGGAAAGCCCTATGGGGCCATGTATGAGTAACTGCCGGAGCTGTGAGCGCAGCTGAGCGGAGAGAGCTGGAGGAGCGTGGGCTCGACGAGGGAGAACGAACGAGCCCTGGTGATGGAGGGAAGGTGATGGAAGCAAACCAGAACCGCCACTTTTAAACTTGTGCTTGGGTTTGCAGGTCTTTTGCTTGGAAATGAGATCTTCAATGCCTTTCGTGGTCTCATTCCCAATTGCTAAAGACAAAGACAAAAGCAAAAATCAACAATGTCAAACAATTTAGGCATTACACAAAACACAAACACCCTGCTTAAACCCTCAGACCATCGTATATACCGTGAATGGATTTTTCTCCGATTTCTTGAAAAGAACAAAAAAAAAAAAGGGGGGGTGGACAGTAGCTTTTCCGCATATCTGTACTTTACTGAGGTGTTTCCATTTAGGGAGACTTTTACTTTACTACATTTGAAAGTCAAATATTTGACTTTTCTTTACCGAACTACAATTTGCGAAATCAGTCGTTCCTTTTTTTTATTGATGAGGATAAAAACCGGTCAGTCACCAATAAGAGTCGCTCTGTTTTAAACTCGTTTTTGATCTACTTACACAACTGCACTACTGTACACAACATACAGTTCAGCAGCAGTTCAACAGCAAGCAGAACATTGAGAGAGAAATAAATGATGGAAGAAACTCCAGACTCGAACTCGCGACAACACACGTGACCTCATTTACGTCTTTTTTTTTTTTTCTTTTTTTTTTTTTTTTTATAAGTAGTTTAAAAGGTTTTGGGTTCATGATCATTGTAATAGAAATCAATCAGTGTTTGAGTCATTAATATCATTCTATTAATAGATCAGTGTGCTGAGAGTCACATTCGAGTCTTTTCACATAAACTGAGTGGATTAAAAAAGGAATCTTGTGAAAAAATGATAACAGGAACATTATAGTTATAATAAATCATAGTACTTTGAATACTTAAGTACATTTGAAGGCAAAAACTTTTGTTCTTTTACTCAAGTGAAATACCAAGTGGATCTCTACTTTAACTCAAATACATTAACTCAAATTGTGTTCTTTATCTGCCACTGCTATAAACACTACTGTTAGTTTTAGGGTGTGTGTGCAATGTTGATAGGATCTTTACGACGTTAGTACAAGGTATATGGATGTTCTTGTCTGGTTAACAAGTCTAATTACCAAATAAGGAGGTTTTAGATCAGGTTTTGTCCAGAGTATGTGTATATATAATTGTCAGAAAAGACACCACGGGCATCGCATTGGAGACTTCTCCTAAACCTCTCTGAGAATTAATTGTAGTTCAGGCACAATCCAATCTAACAACTACTAAAGGCATCTCTAAATTACGCATCATTGGTCCAGTGGACGACTGTCCTGATGCAGATTCAAAAGTACTCCTGGAGAAGCAATCATAGAATGAAAACGAAGTAGTTTTTTTATTCAAATGAACATTACGAATGAACCGGTCTACCACACCTTAACAAACGGACCTTACCTTTTAACACAACGGTGCCGTCGAGAGCGTAGTCCAAGCGCACAGTATCAGGCATTTCTCTGAGCATGTCCAACATCGAGCGAAAACCGAGGAGCTTAAAGGGTATGGGGTGACCCAGCATGTTCTGGTAGTCCTTCCTGAGCTGCTCTGAAGAAAGGCCATGCTTGGAGGAGATAAGGAGAGCACGAACATCTCTCTTCACATTGCTCAGGAGATGCTCAGGGTCCATCCTGGATCATCTGGATACTAGAGACAGAAAGGGTGTCTGATAGATAGGGCTTAATGGGAATTCTTTCTCAAAGGACAATTATAAATGTTTAATTATTTGTACATTCATTATTATTATATATATTTTGACATTTTTATACTCTTAAAAATTTACCTTTTAAACACAAATGTCAGCCTGACCCCTGGTATAACCAGCACCTCCCTAAGGCATGTGGAACTAGCCGAGTGAATTTAAGGGTCTAATTAACTTGCTAGCTTACACACATATGCTAAAAGGAAGTTTATCTATCTATATATATTAAAAAATAAGTAAAATTACCTGGCTAGAAAAGCAAAGTTAACATTTCTTACATATATAGAGAACACAACCGGAAGCTAGCAAACGCTCAAATGTTCATCATCTGAACGATTAGTTTGGGGGGGAAATAACTTTTTTTTTAAACTAAATTACCTCTTAAACTTGCTTCCTAAAGTCCTCGGAATCTCGGTTTCCACTTCTCGGGCACTAACACCTAATTTTCTCCAAAGATAAACATCAGCGAAGCTTCGAATGCACACCAAACCCACCTACCGACATCCCTGCTCGAGCAGCCGGCTTGAGTCGCACCACTGCCGGGGGAAATCACCCACATGACACTCTGGAACATCTTCCAGAATATTTCACTTTTTCACACACACACACACACACACACACTTCATAATATTTAATTACATTGGGTGGGTGGACGGCTTTGTAATTAATTTTGTAATTGAAAACTCAGGGAGGATGTTTTCTCAGACTGGAATAACAGAGAAGTGCTCCATCAGCAGATTCTTCTCATTTGGTTGAATTGGCACAATCTCCTCCATCACACACTTCACCTCATGTCCATGTGAAGATACGAGTGTTAGAGTGCATTTTTTTGCCATATTTTATTATGATTTATATATAAAATTTACATTCGGTTTTGCGTACATTTGGCTATATGGGGCCTCGCATAAGGGCCCATCAGTTGCATCATGGTGGTGGTGCTGGGATGCGAACTCAACATTTTGATACAAAACCTAACACCTTCTCCACTGAACTCCCACTTCCTCCAAACTTTAACAGTACATCCAGAACCATCTAGACGTACCAGTGCTGATTGGATCCCACTTCATGTGTGGATTTTGGCCATTGGAACTCCTGGAGTGTTTAAAGGCTCTGGCATGGAGAAGCTGGTGTTGGATCTGTGATGATCACAAATGTTGAGCTATTTTATTAATTGCTCACTAGCTCCTACTTTTATAACCACAATGACTGTATAAGACTGTAGAAAGAACATTACTTATAATCTTACACTCCAGTGCTCATGTTTTCACTCTCCAGTGTTCTGTATTGTTTAAAGACTATAATCACACTCTTGATGTCACCCAAATGAGGATGGGTTCCCCTTTTAAGTCTGGTTCCTCTCAAGGTTTCTTCCTCATAACATCTAAGGGAGTTTTTCTTGCCACAGTAACCACGGCTGCTCATCAGGGATAAATACACATCGTTCACCTTCACTGTTGATTTCTGTAAAGCTGCTTTGAGACAATGTCTGTTGTGAAAAGCGCTATAGAAATAAACTTGACTTGACTACACTTACATTAGTTTAATGGCATATCCAGATCAACTAACAATTATCTTATTTATAGACAGAGCAGTTGATGGTTTCAGGCCTCGCTCAAAGGCCCACCATTGGCAGCATGGTGGTGCTGGGATGTGATGTGAACTCAAAACCCAACACTTTATCCA
>JBCEWE010002368.1:187500-365000 GCA_039877035.1 Silurus lanzhouensis
GCAAATCTTTATGGAGCTGGATTTGAGCACATTGTCATGCTGGAACAGTTTTGGGTCTCCTGGTTCAGGTGAAGAAAACATTTCATGATAGCACCTTCAAAGGGTATGTGTAGTTAAGGGGAGGAACCATGTACGGCTGGGAAAGTCAGGTATCTGAAAATGTTTCCATATAGTGTATTTATGGGTGGTTTTTTGAGTGTCTTATTATATTTTACTTTGAATCTCTCAAGGTTGCACTGGATTCCATCACCTGCAAGTGGGGAATTAAAGTGGAGAGAGCAGAGATGTAGGTTGTCAGATAAAAGTCCTGCATCAATACATTTTATAAACATTCAATCCTAAACAATGCTATAAATACTTTTGAGTCAAATGCTGGGTGAGAAACATGTGCCTCTTATTTCCAATTGTAGAGAGGACCTCTGTCTACCAGCTGAGCTTCAGCAAAACTTTGCCATTGAGGCCGAAGCCAAGAGACAGGCCAAAATTAAAGTAAGAAGATTCAATTATATCTATAATCGTTCAAATTAATAATTCTACTTCACTTTGGAGTGAGAGATTACCAGTGGAATTTGGTTCTGAGGCAGTGATTAAATTTTTATTGCTCTAATCAAATTAGCAAATAAAAAAGATTCCTGTGAAAATGATGTCGTTGCAGCAGTGGGATATTTGTGAACGAGCCTATAATGTGTGTGTGTGTGTGTGTGTGGTGTGTTGTGTTATCAGGTAATTGCAGCAGAGGGTGAAAAGGCAGCGTGTGAGGCTTTAAAGGCCTCCGTTGACTCGCTGTCAGACTCTCCTCTGGCCGTCCAGCTACGCCTTCTCCAGCTTCTCCACACACTGCACTCGAACCAACCTGCTGTGCTCCTCAGCATCCCATCAGACCTCCTCAACCAGCCACTTCAGCTGCCAGATACAAGCAGCTCCTCCAATCAAAACCAGCAAGCAAGAGACATCTCGGAGAAAACGGTTAAAGACTCCCCAATGATGTAATGCGTTAATAGGAAAATGGTAGAATATTAGAATCTATTAGTTTATTGTTTATTGAAGGTGTTCATTGATTATATATATATATATATGTATGGAGTCTAAATGTGGAATTGGATGCTCGAAAAAGCACATACCAATCTTATAGTCAGGTGTCCACAAACGTTTGTCCAAATAGTACTTATATATTAGGAAAAAAAATTGGAAACCTTTGAAATAAATTCAAGTTTTCAGCCACATTCTGCCCATTGTAATTGCTTTTAACTCTTTATTCATATACAGTAATTGATATAATCACTTGAAATAGGCAGTGCATCTACAACCACACAGTTAAAACGGTTTGATAATTAATATTGCAAAGATCATGTTGGTGGAAAACAATATTTTATTATATACCCAAATGCATCATATATATATTTATAGTGTGCATTAACTTTTGGATGTTGCCTGTTAATATATAAACCCAGAGGGTTGTGTGCTTTCTGTTGTTAAACGTTTCTTGGTGTTTTTATTGAATTTGGGGCTGGGAGTGGGCTACTGGTTCACCTCGTTCAGTTCAGGGACGTCCTCCTTCGCTAAAAAAGGAAACGCAAATTGCTGTGAGAATTTTTTTTTTATTATTGAGCAGAAATCAAACAAAATAAATATTAGTACACATTTCTGTAGTTGTGGAAGAGCTCTGGGAGATTGGAGTGCTGTACAGTTGTACTTATACGAAGTGGTAACAAAAAGTTTCTCTTTGCTTTGCACTCCCAGTGCTCCCAGCATTCCTCTGGAACGTGTCCTGGAAGTCTTCTATTCGAGGCTTGTCGAGTACCTTCTGCGCTTCGCACTGGACCTTTGAGTCAGATCTTCATTTTCGGAGGGGGTGGGCGAAGTCCGCAGGAGACAAATCTGGCGAGCAGGGTGGGTGCGGAAGTGAGATCATGTGGATTTTTCTCCGACGATCATCGTGCCCATGTTACTAAACGGTTTCGACATTTTTGGGGATCGAGATCGTCGAAGCTCTTCCTGATCTCTCGTCGTCTTGTAGCGATGTTCTTTCGCTTTTGAAGCTTGCGTGCCACTCAAAACGCCTCACACGTATGTCACGTCAAACGTCTCTGTGGCAGATTTGCCTGGTTTCACTCAGAGTTAGTCTCAAAACCTTTACCACCTCGTATGTTCCACTAATGTAAATCTTTAGCCCAGTTTACAGCTCAATAGGAACTTTTAATAGGACTAGAATCAAAATGCACAAAACAACCAGAGCTTTCCCAAACCCCCCCTCTGTTTTCTTATGTGCATGTTCACCTCACCTTTGGTTTCTAGGCTGGTTCTTGGTTGAGGTTGTTGTCTCTCTAAATCATGGATCTTCTCTAAAGCTGCCTGGAGGGCTTCCTCTGCCTTTAGAGCCCTCTCCTCAGCACTGATAGCACGAGCCTCCACAGCTCTTATACACAAAACACACACAGACTGCAGATTATATCCGAGGTATTATTATTATTAGCTGATTATATCTGAGCTATGACACGGAAAAACCTTTATTAAGCAACATATCTGATTCATTTATACAACTGAGCAGGTTCGGCATTAAGGGGCCTTGCTAAGGGGCCCAGCAGTGGCAGCTTAGTGGTGCTGGAATTTGAACTTATGACCTTCTGATCAAAAGTTTAACATAACCACTAACCACTAAGTTACCCCTACTACCACCCCTGAGTGGACCGAAACTAGTTATATAATAGTTCTTATACTTACAGTAGCTCCTGCTGAAGAAACCCCACAGTAGCCAGTGCATTAAAAGCCTGCTGTGCATTCTCAGAGCGTGGGCGCACCACAAGATCACTGGTCTACACAGCAATAAACACATAAATGCATACTGTAATTAATTGTTTTTACATGAAAAGTTTGAGAAGCACGTAAACACTGACCCCAGTGATGTCCTCAGTTTCCTCTCCTAAGGTCTGTTCGATAATATGGCCATCATGGCCGATAAACTTCAGGACTGAGCCGCTCTTTTTATCGTCCGTGACGTCGTCTTCCATCTCCTGCATTTGTAATAACAATATATTCATTTCAATAAGCGAAAGCAATCCATGCGACGAAATGAACAGAAAGTTTTATGTGTACCATCTCAGTAGGATGTTCTTGTAAAACGCTCATTAATGTCTTTTAATAGTAAAAGTCATTGACCTGAATAATCGTTTTTCGAGGTTTGCCTCCTGTTCTCCCAGCTGCCTTCTCATCTTCCTTGGCTTCTGATGGTTTCTCGGGTTTGGCATGTACGTCAAACTGAAATACAAAAAATAGACGCTTTGAATTGTGAGGAGTCGTTTTCGAATCAAATCCTCTGTATTGTTTGGAACCAGCGTGAGCTCGTTCAAAACCCCTTTCCATTGATTATTTTAGATTTTAGGAATTATGAAACGAGACCAGTGCATAACCGAAGGCCGATATTTTCTCAGCAGCTCCTGGAACAAACAATTGATACTGATTACATCGAGCTTCTCACCTGAGAGGGTTCAAGCTCAGCAGATAAGGAGAGGTCAGAGATGGTCTTGGGCACAGCTCCCTCGGTTAGCTCCAGCACCGAACGGCGTCCCCTCAAATCACAGAGCAGGATCTGACAGACGTCCACCCACTCAGCGCACTCCCTCTGACACATCACACACATGCAAGCGCAAGAATGTGCTATCGATCTGATTGCCATGACGTCATACCATCAGATAGTAGAAATAAACATCTCCATAACTGATGCCAATGCAGTTTGCACAATGCGCTGCATAGTCAACAATACGATGCATTAAACATACGTACGAAGAAGCTATTGATGCGATATGATACGATTCCCCCCTCATTACGATACAGTGCGAGCCGATTTGATTTCTTTGGTTCAGACAGACAGCAAATCGTCAATTTACTTAAGTGCCTTCTGACTTCCAACACATGACCCTTTTACAAAACAGACCTACGTAGTGCAAAAAGATGAAATAAAACTGTTGTGTCTCCAGGAAAACACAGCTCTACCTCTGCCATGTTAATCTCTATTGTATGTGACTCTCAGGACACTCCTCGGTCTACAAGTTAAAAACGATGCACCGCGATACAAATGCCAACTTGATGTGATTTGGTGAATCTTACCATCCATCCCAGATAGTGGTCCTATGGTAAAATGATATCTTCACCAGTACAAATGCAATATTTTAATAGTTTTTGACTAACAAATTCGACCTCAACAGAGATGACGTTTTACCTGCAGTTTCTTCAGCTGGTATATTTCATTTTCTGTGTCATCTGGAGTCACATTCTTCTGCATCATCTCTTCTACGATCACCTGGCAAGAACTGTAGCGTAAAAATCAAACACAGAATGGGGTCTGGATTTAAACTCGAACAGTACATCCTGAAGGGTTGTGATTATATATGAATAATTATACCATGGTAGGTCAGGATACTCGATTCTGATTGGCTGGAAGTTGAGTTCATTCAGGTAGTTCGCGATCAGTTTATTCAGCATTCTAGATCAGGTTTATACAGAGTCAGACGGCTTTTGTACACATTTCCTAATAACCATGAGGAGTTTGCGTGTCATTTATGGTGAATACGATGATCTCAGTGAACCAGCAGCTTTGTTGTGGTCTTGCTGATACACAAGTATGATTTTATGTCTGTCTTTAATTCTGTGATCTTTGACATTTTTAAAGGATGAATGTAATTACCTGATTAAAAGTTGGCCTCAGAAAGCTTTCAATCAATTAAACACGTACATGTGCATGCAATGTTCAAGCATGTTTTGCCCAAAACCTGGTGTAATAGATATTTTTCAAAGCAACCATTGTGACATGAAGTAGTAGCACAAATACAGGTGATAACAATGACATTAATTATGGTTGTAATTCATTTAGGCTCATGAGATCCGGCTGCTGTTATTACTCCAGTGTAAGAAGGTCACACTATACACAATACCACTGTAGCCTGCAAAAGCAAAGTTTTAAGATTCTGAATTTATTTTTTTAAAACTCCATATAAATTTCCTGTATTTTCTGGTTGTATTTTACTAAAGAAACTACTATATATATATATATATACACTGTCCAGACATAACATTATGAGCACCTGCCTAGTATTGTGTTGGTTCCCTTTTGCTGCTGAAACAGTCGTGACCCATCAATCATTAACAGCATGAACTTCTTCAGCAGTTTGAGCTACAGGAGCTCGTCTGTTGGATCGGACCACACGGACCAGCCTTCATTCCCCACGTGTAATAATAAACCTCCACCACCCACAAACCTGTCGCCGGGTCACCACTGTTCCTTCCTTGGAGCACTTTTAATAGACACTGACCACTGCAGACCAGGAGCATCCCACAAGAGCTGCAGTTTTGGAGAAGCTCTGACCCAGTCAGAGACGTAGACGTCACGATTTGTGAAACTCACCTATTTTTCCTGCTTCTAACGTCAACTTTGAGGACAAAATGTTTACTTGCTGCCTAATAGATAAATCCACCCACTAACAGGTAAAAAAAAAGTGCAATAATATACATTTTATAGCTGTAAATAATCTCCAAGCTGCTGATCCAGAGGGTTCATTGGCTCCTTCTGAACTGCTGGCTTTTTTTCCAGCATTTTCTCAACGCAACTCGTTCCATCATATCAAGAAAGTGAGAGGTCATTACCTTCTAATATATGTAGAGTAGTAGTTCAGTTTCTGTGCAAGATTCCTGGCATCTTCCTCCAACCTCTGAAAAGACACATCCTTAAAGGTGTTTAATTCCGGACTCGGTGGACGAGAGAGCTCCTGGGCATCATGCTGATCTGGCACCATCAGTATCAAAAGATCCACCATCCAGCGAGTCCGCAGAGTGTGCATAGAGCTGACCTGGTCATCAAAGATGAGCTCATCGGCATGTTCTTCTGGCTCAGAGCATACATAAAGACGTATAAAAGAGGTGCGGGTACAATACCTCCTCACAAAGCGTCAGGTTTGTGTAGTCGACGAAGTGGTTTTGTGAGGAGACGAACTCCCTCAGCATGTTCAGAACATCATCGGGTTCAATCCTGACAAAGAGGCAGATTGGAGGTGGTAAATTAGTGGTTAAGGCATTGGAATTTGGAAACGAAGGTCATGAGTTCAAATCTCAGCCACACCAAGCTGATACTCCTGGGCCCCATAGCAAGGCCCTTAACCCTATAGCTGCTCAGTTGTAAAAATAAGCGCGTCTGCTAGGTGGCGTAAAAGTAAAATAAAAAGATTGCTCAGGGATTAATGACATCAAGTGAGAAATGAGGTCGACTGATTAATCAACACTGATAGTCAGAGGAGGAAAGTGATGAAGTACAAATACTTCGTTACTGCACTTAAGTAGATTTTTCTGGTATCTTTTACTTCACTATTTATTTTACTTTCACTTATTACATTTTTTTACACAGATATCTCTACTTTCTACTTCTCTGATTTTCAAACCAGACTCGTTACTTTAGTTTTCATCTATTTAATAAACAATCTTTTTTCTACTAATTCTGCACCGTTTTCCGCCCATCAACCTGTTTCTTGTCATTGCTCGGCTTTTTCAATCTACCGCTGGTGTATCATTTCCTGTCTTTCACACACCACAGACGTAGACTAGTTTACAAAGCAAACAATGAGCAGGTAGAAGGCAGTAAGAAGTCTGGGGGTAACGTGGATGAGACAGAGGGTGTCAGTGATGTAAACATGACTGAGAACAGAGACATTCCTGATCATCATCATCTTTTTTTTTTGCTGGTGTTCTATATGGTGGATGTTCACCCTGGATACATTCATTAGATAACATTTTAAATTATTTGGTATTAATATATGGATATGATGTGAGGTTCAGTTACCAGCGTGACACTAAAACAGGTAGTAGTAATGGCTACTTTTTACTGAAGTACACGTCAGAGCTCAAACTTCTTTAACTTGAGTGAAAAAGTGTAGACAGAATTTTTACCAGAGTCTTTTAATACGAGTATCTGTACTTCTAATTCAGTGATGGATGTGTGTACTTTTGCCACCTCTGCTGATTAAAAAACAATCGGTTGATAAATCAAATATCAGCAAGTACGATCCAAATTGGCTATCAGTATCTCTAATCTGTGGTACTGATCTTAAACTTGTTACGACTTACTTGCTGTGCGGCATACGCTTCATCCTCTCGCTCTCCATCTGGGTGTTGTCCACGTTTTCCACGGCTTCCTTACACAGATTTATCCAGCTCCATAATGCCTTCTCCAGCTTCGACCAATCGGAGAGATGCAGTTTTTCAAGCCGTCCAATAAGAGGCCTCAGTCTCATAGCCCAGGTGTCAATTACTCCAGCCAGACTGATCATCTGTTGATGAATTCCTGAAACAGCGAAAACATCATTCATTCATTCGCTCCATCGATGTTGTCAGGATTTTCTCCTTTTAAAACATGGATTATTTGGTACACATGACCCGAACATTTTGTCTCGAAATGGTTCGGTATCAATACCTGTACCGTTACACCCCTATTAAATATATGGTTTATACCTGAATTTGGTGATAAATTGCAAACAAAGAAACCTCTCACCACTCTCTCCGTTGATACGGACCCCCAGCTGCGCGAGAAGCTCAACGATAGCACGGCTCAGTTCTTTCATGTTCTCCTGGCCCTTAGGAGTCTCTCCATCCAATCCTGGATGTCTCTTGAACATCTGCATACACACCTCCATCCACGAATCCTGCAGCTGCCCTAGCGTGTGGAGAGTTTCTTGACCAGACAGAAGGTCTTCTCCGCCATAACGCTCACACTGCATGGTTAACACCTATGGACAGATGGAAAGAAAAAAAAAACTCATTCCATGACATTAAAGGATTAAAAGAATAAGTAGAAGAAGTTTCTAGAAGAAATTAGAAGACATTTCTAACCATTGACCATTGGCTCAAGTCTTTCAACAACTCCTCCTCCAAAGTCTTTTCAAATTTGACATCAGGGCTCCTAGAAAATAGTTAGAAATTGACATGAAATAAAATTGAAATCAAGTCAAAATAATGTAGATCTTCTTTACCTCATGTTACTCTCACAGAACTCGTGCCACCGGACAAGGCCTTGCTGGACGGACCTGATCGCCTCACACTGGTTTTTGTCAGTCTCTCTGAGGTTCTTCATTAAACCGCCCAGTCGCTCTTTCCACTGGTCTGTCAGGTGCACGAGGCGTTTCAGGTCCTCGGAATCCTGGTGTGTTTATTATAACATGGCGGTCTGTCAGACCCAGATACTGTTATTGGCTGTAAACGTTGCAAAACGGCGTTTGTACCTTTGCTGACAGGAAGTTGGTGAAATGCTCTGCAGTTTTGATCCATGCCTGCTCACTAACGTGAAGTCTGCGGACCACCTGCAGATTCTTTAACTTAATAACCTGAAAACAAAGTTCTGATTAAGATGATCTAATGGTCTAAAAAATACAGACACAGATTGCCAGGGACAGATGGATTTCCGACAGAATACTACAAAAAGAATGTTGACATACAGAGGCGCGTGAAACTGATGCTTTGACCAAACACTGAAACACCTAAAAAGGATAGGGATTTAACTGACACTTCTTAGACCAGTAAGCCTCATCAATATGGGCAAATATTATGGCTTCACTGTTGGAAAAGGTTCTACCAAGTATAATTTACAAGGACCAAGTGGGCTTCATCAGGGGAAGGTCAGCATGTTAGAAGGCTAATTCACTTCTCTCTTCACTCTGATTGCAGCTATATCCTTATACGTTAAAAAAACGCTTTCGACTGGGTGAAGTGGGGCTTTTTATCCGCAGTCATGTCGAATTTTGGGTTTGCTCCTTCCTTAGACCACTTTTGATAGATACTGACCACTATTTGTCTTGATGTCACCCAGATGAGGATGGGTTCCCCTTTTGAGTCTGGTTCCTCTCAAGGTTTCTTCCTCATTACATCTAAGGGAGTTTTTCCTTGCCACAGTAACCACGGCTGCTCATCAGGGATAAACACACATTGTTCACTTTAATTCTTAAGTTCTGTAAAGCTGCTTTGAGACGATGTCTGTTGTGAAAAGCGCAATAGAAATGAACTTGACTTGACTATTTGTCTAACTCGCTCAAATCCTCCAATGCTTGACTCTTTTTCTTGTTTCGAGCACATCATTCCTGGTGTGTCTGAAGAGATCTCAGACTGGCCGCACTGGACGTCAATCAAGTGGCAAATGGAACAGGGAGGATAGATGATGGACGAACACCTTTTTTTTTTTAAATCGCACACAGTCTACCTATACTACCTTTCTACTGGTCGATCGCTATAGACGTATTGGGCACACCTGATCTAGAAAATGCTCTCAAGCATTGATATAGAGTGAGGACCAAGTGAGAGAACATTCCAAGCAAAGTCAGTACCATACTTTCTTTCGATCATTCAATGATTCATTTATGAATTTAAAAGCTTCAGAAGTGAACCAGATGTCTAGAATGTACTCAAAATGATCAGACCTTGAGAGCGATGCTATAGGTGACCTTGCTCCATAAATCCTTCTCTTCAGTCAGTATGTCTTCTTGTCTCTCCAGTCTTTGCCGCTGCAGTTCATATAGATTGTGGTACTCGCCAACGATGCTGGAAAGGAAACCTGCATGTCATCCACAGCCAAACATTTTACTGTATCAAAGGTAGTAAAATTCCTAAATACTACTGCATAAGCCTACAATATACAGATAAAAGTTTGAGGACACCTGAACATATGGTTTGTATGTGCTTTTTGAACATCCCATTCTATATTTAGCCTCCATTTGCTCTTATATTAACCTCCATTCTTCTGGGAAGATGTTCTACTAGATTTTGTGGAGATTTTGGACATTTGTTCATCCTCAAGGGTGCGGTAGGTGAGGTGAGAAGGCCTGGAGTGCAGTTGGGTTGAGGACAGAGTGCTATAGAATTAGATCTTCCACACACATCATACCTATGCAAAGCGTATCTTGATCTAGCTAGCTTTGTGCATCTCTATGCTGGAACAGGTTTGGATATCCTAGATGCCTCCAAGTCATTGCTAAAATTTTGCAGAAGAACCACATATGTCTGGAAATTCCAGGTGCTGCCCCAATACTTTTGTCCATATAACGTAATACCATGGTGTAATGACAGACACGTTTACTCACTCGGAGTCCAGCTGTGATTGCTTCAGTGCTTTAGAGAGCTCCTCCTGGGCCTTTTCAGCCTGCTTGGACACATGCTCATCATGCTCTTTCAGCTGATTCAGCTCTCTCGATTATCAGAATAAGAAAAGACCATATCAAAAGCGATGAAATATGAAGGGAAATATGAGAGAAGCGATCGCTCCATTCGCACTTCGGAGAACGTTCTTCGTGTTCCACAGACTCAGACGGAACAGTGGGGAAACAATGATGATTTGGGAACACAATTTTTTTTACACTGTTTAATAACAATAAAAGATTTTGTGCTCTAATAAATGTGAAACAACAATATGTGCAATAACAACATATATATATATTTTTTTGTATATTTTTAGTATATATATAATGTACTGTATATATTTGTACTGCGTCTCTGCTTAATATTTGCATTTTTGCTGCTGTAACATGGACATTGTCCACTGTGGGACAAATCAAGGTAGAATCTAATCTTCTAATGAGTGATGTAATGTAGGACGTTACTCATGAAGCTCTGCAATAGACTGTTTGAAGCAGATGATTTCTTCGATCAGTCTGCGGTCCAGCGCTCTCTGTGCCAGCGTCTCTGTGTGCAAGCTTATGAGCTGACGAGGGATTCGGTCCAGTAGAGACACGTACCTGTGCCTTAGGCATAGACAAAGTCTGATCTTTCAGCCAGTGGTAGGAAGGGAAAATAAATCAGAAGTCCTAGTGTTTGGAAGGAGCACACACCTGAGCTTAGCTAGCAGTCGGCCCCTCTCGATACACTCCACGCTCACTTGCCGGATTAACTCGTGAAATACGATGTTGTAGATGTTCTGCTCCACTTTGACCACATCGAGCAGACCCTGTATCTGTAGCAAACCCAAAGAAAAAAAACACTGTGCCGGTTTTTTATGTTCAAACACCAATTTTAAAAAAAACAAAGTTGTGTGTAAAATGTAAAGAAAAACAAAATCAACACAAACACAAAAAATGGCAACTTTTTTGATTTGGTGGCATGATTGGGTATAAATGGTGCGTCTGTGAAAGACTGTGTCTACAAATCGTGGAACGGTTTCAGAATAACGTTCCTTGACATCGGAAAATCTCATTATTTACACTCCATTATATCATCAACGGTGTCAAAGAATCTGGAGAAATCTCTGTGCACAAGGGCAAAATTTGTCATAACAAATTGCCCTACTAGATGTGCTCAAATATAAGTGCTGTTAATAGAATTGCTTAGAAGCACCAACAGCTTAAATACAAAGCCGTTGACCACAACCTACAGAGGAGAGCTGCCAGATTCGCATACTTATACTATATATCGGGATGAAATGCATACCTGTGAAAGGTCTTTGACCTTCTCAAATTCTTTATTGGCACCTGCTTTTTCCAGCATATCATCCATTACTCTCATCAACTGCACTGCCTCCAGACGACCACTAGGCTTCCTGGCAGAAGTGCAAATAGAAATGTATGTAAATAAATCTAGTATAAAGATATAAATATACAATAAACGTATTATTGGAGGGCAAAGACCCAATATATATATATATGCACACACACGCGCACACACACACACACACACACACACACACACACACACACACACAGTATCTCACAAAAGTGAGTACACCCTATGCACAGCCACATGTCCTATTCATCATGTTCATGTTTTTGTCTGCTTGACAGGACCATACAAATTTGTGTATCTTATAATAAAGCAGTTAAATCTGAGGGAATACTTTTCCAACATACATAATAAATGTATAAACAGAAAGATTTACTTGAATTTCAAATAAACCAATTCACATAGAAGAGGTGCAGTTTCTCCGGTATCACCTTAATTAACGTCCGTGTGGAAACATAGCAAAGGCGATGGTTTACGTCTTTTAAAACACCATAATTGCTTTAAAACATTTACAAGAATTTCGTCTTCATGCTCTATGTTTAGTTTGGTTTCACTAATAACAAACATACATTTGCGTAAAGCATCCATGTTTGTCCATGTTGATTAGAGTATTAAAAACTTGAGACGTATTCATTTAAGGTACATTTAGAACAGATAATAATGTGCGATTAAGTTGAGTAGTCGTGATTAAATATTTGCATCGATTGACAGCCCTGATATTAATATGATGTGGGGTCCAGTTACCAGAATCTTTTAAAATCATGAGTATCTGCACTTCTACTTCAGTGATAGATGTGTGTACTTTTGCCACCTCTGAGATGGAGAACAGAAGAGATGATGTTGCAGACTCCTCACCACCACAGTCACATATGGAGATGGAAGCTTAATGGTATGACGTTTTGTTAGCAGAGAAGATTGGAAACTTATTTCAGAAAGTGAAAGGAGTCCTGAACCAACATGGCTTCTATTCCATACACTATGCAATTCCAACTGGTCTGCGGCTTATTAAAACAGAATTCGGCAAGACAATGATCCGAAGCGTACGTCTGACGTCTGGAGTTATTTCTATCATGGAACGACCTGCCCAGTCACCGCACCTAAATCCTACTGAACTGCTCTGGGATGAACTGCATCACAAGAATGAAAAAAAATCACCAACTAGTGAAGAACATCTTGTTTTCCAAGACGCATGACAAAGTATTTCAGTTGAATGTTTGGAGAAACGAGCTGTCCGAGTGCCGTGAAGGATGCTTAGGGAGGAACATCTGGACTTTTATAGATTTGTTTGGTCAAAGGAAACCTTCGTAGTATTACATTACTGAGTTTAGAACATGTATGTGTCTCTCAAAAACCATACAAGTCCAGGTGTTTCTACTGGGTGAATCACTTTATGAAGAGTGTCCATCACACATGTTTCTGCATAATTCACTACTACAGAAGTAACAGTAATGTACATTTATTGGAGCAGACACATCAATAGAATCCTTGCAGCCAAAACTAATGTCATAAATGTCATTAATCTACACCAATCAGGATGAAAAAATGTTTTTAAGATCATTCGAAGATATTTTTAAGGAGATTGTCAACTCACATGGAAGGAAAGATCTTGAGTCTCTTTTGCTCATCCTCTAACAGAACTGTAAATTTGCTGAAAACAAAACGAACATAAAAGATGTAACACAATGTGTTGTATGTAACATTAATCTAACACAGAATCCAGATTAATGCTCTGGTGGGTTTCCATTCGATTCACTTACTCATCATAACACTGCAGTGCTTTTACTCCTTTATTGGTCAGGATGTGGTATTCCTCTGGAATTAACGTCCCAATAGAATTTGTACCCTGGATTCGAAAAAAATCGCACTATAAACCTTGTGATCTCATTAGGGTTAGATGAATTTCTCGTACCTGACTTGCCTTTTGACCATCTTCCGAAGACATGGTGGTCCTGTCAGGCATGGGCGGAAGAGAGATTCGCTCCCTCGGAGCTGCCAAAGCGTCACACAGAAACGATACGTCCCTGTTCACAGAACACTTCAGTTCATCACATAGGGAATCATCCAGGTTAGCTGTGCTGTATATTGTTTTATATGGTAATGAGGTTGTAAAGAAAATATCAACCTGCCAGCTCCAGTCATAGACGTTGGCTGGTCGAGAAAGTATTGGTATTTTTTGCGGCCAGCGCCGTGGTGCCATACCGCATCCGGGGCACGAATTCCACAAACCTAAACCAAAATAAAAAAACAAGTTTTTTGTTATGTTACAGCCTTACTCCAAAATGGATTCAATTCTCTATTTTCCTCAAAATTCTACAAACAATACTCCATAATGACAACGTGAAAGAAGTGTGTTTGAAATCTTTGCATAGTAAGTATTCACAGCCTTTGCTCAATACTTTGTTTAAGCACCTTTGTAAGTTTGATGCTACAAGTTTGGCACACACATTTTTTGGGCAGTTTCTCCCATTCTTCTTTGCAGAACCTCTCAAGCTCCATCACGTTGGATGGGGAGTGTCGGTGCACAGCCATTTTCAGATCTCATCAAAGATGTTTATTTGGGGTTCAAGTCTGAGCTCTGGCTCAGCCACTCAAGGACATTCACAGAGTCGTAGAGTAGCCACTTCTTTGTTATCTTGACTGTGTGCTTAGGGTTGTTGTTCTGTTGGAAGATGAACCGTCGACCCAGTCTGAAGTCCAGAGCCCTCTGGAGCAGGTTTTCATCAATGATGTCTCTGTACATTGCTGCATTCATCTTTTCCTGACTAATCTCCCATTTCCTGCCACTGAAAAACATCCCCACAGCATGATGCTGCCACCACCATGCTACACTGTAAGGATGGTATTGCAAAGGTGATTAGTGGTACCTGGTTTTCTCCAGACATGATGTTTGGCATTCAGGACAAAGAGTTTAATCTTTGTTTCTCATGGTCTGAGAGTCCTTCTGGTGCCTTTTAGCAAACTTATGGTGGGCTGTCATGTACCTTATCTAAGGAGTGGCTTCTGTCTGGCCACTCTACCATACAGGCCTGATTGGTGGAGTGCTGCAGAGCTGGTTGTTCTCTTTAGGAAAGGTTCTCTTACTTAGAAACGCTGGAGCTTTTTCAGAGTGACCATCGTGTTCTAGGGTACATCGTCATTATTGGGTATTGTTTGTAGAATTTTGCGGAAAATAAATAATTTCATCCATTTTGGAATAGGGCTGTTACATAACAAAATATGAAAAAGTGACGCGCTGTGAATATTTCCCAGATGCACTGTATACACACACACACACACACACACACACAGTCCCTGACTTGCGATGGAAATGTTTTCCCGATGATCCCATCGTAACTTTAAAATATGGAGTTGAGAAATTCTTAAAGAATGGTGATCACTATGGGGTAGTGTACTGTAGCTGGTACTAATTTAACAAACTACACTATCATAATGTATAAACTTTACAGTATATGTGTATGTGGCAGTGGGTGCGTGGCGAGCAATAGGTCATGAGTGGAGGGTGAAGCGGGACGTGCTCCGTTTGGTGATAAATAGGAGAAAGAAAATTGAAGATCGAAAAAAACGTAAGTCGAATCATTGTATCAACTCTGGGACTACCTATATATATATATATATATATATATATATATATATATATATATATATATATATATATATATGAGCTGTCAGTTGATAAAAATAATCACGAATAATCGCATGATTGCCAGGAGTTAAATTATGATCACGACATAATCGCACATTTTATTCTGTTCTAAATGTACCTCAAATTAATACTTTTCATGTTTTTAATATTCTAATCAATTTTCAGAAATTCTCAAATATTCTGGTAAATGTTTTTAAAGTAACCATCATGTTTTGAAATACCGTAAATCATCAAGACACCAAACGGAATTTTTGGTGTGTTTCCACACGGACGGTTTTAACTGCCGGATGTGTGCACCATGGCGGATTTTGGTGCCGATTTGAGACTTGGCAAATCAGTAAAACAAATGTGTAGTGATTAAAAAAATGTTGGTGGAGTTTATTCTTATATATATCCGAGTAAAGTAAGTATGTCGTGAAGAAACGCGCGTCACGTTGAAAGTTTTAATTTCACGTTGAAAGTTTTAAAAGTAATGGGAAATCACTGCTAGCTAATTCTAGATGTGGAAATCTTTTTTCCAAAATCAGAAATAGCTTTATTACTAACTATGCTTACACACACAAGGAATTTGACTTGCCGTCAGGAGCTTCCAGTGCAGGAGAAAGTACAGACTACGAACCTTTGTGTGCTTGTGGCTTTTGCTGTCATGAGGTCCTCCATGTGGGCTGAAGGTTGAGGTGAGATTGGAGAGAAGCTCATTCGGTATGAAGTCATTTGGCATTTGGACTCCTTCGTTTACTGATGATCTGTCTTTTACTTCGGGACGCTCAGACACTACTGCACATGCATGGTAATATAAAAATGTGAAACAATCCATATATTAGGTATTTGACATTTTGAAGATTCAGGCTGAAATGTCTCTCAAAAACGGGCTGATATTATACAAGGGTAGCGTTTAGTGATCACATTGAATAAATACATCCCAAATGCCAGGATTAGCATGAAGAGTTTGGGGGTGGGGTTAAACTAACTAACCGCATAGCTGTGTGATTTCTATAGTCTGTGAATATGGACTGGTTTCTACGACTCTTCTAGCACTGCTCGTCTGCTCCTACTGCTCTCATGGTAAGAAGTAGATATACACTGGCGATCAAAATTAGAGAACAATTTATAAACAATTGAACTATTCTGAAATAATGTCATCTTCACTGCTCAACAGTTGAAGGAGTTTTTGTCCTGTCTATACCATGCTACCAGAACACCTTTTCCACAAAATAACTAAGGCATTTAAAAAAAAAAACATTATTTTAGAACACTTTTAGATACCTCCCAGTTATTGGTGTTAATCTGGCACCTGGTGTTAATTTCCTTGATTATCTGTCAACTCCTATTTAACTGGCAGCCTAACTTCCAGTTTCACTGACTCTGCAAGATGGTGGGCCGTTCTAAAGTGACTGAAAGCCTCTGGCAGCAGGTTGACCAGATGAAGGCCAAAGGGACGACCCTATCAGCCATAGCAAGACAAGTTGGTCGTTCCAAATCTGTGATTTCAAGAATATTGAATCTTTACAACATCACAAACTCATTCAAGTCGGCCAAGAAGGCTGGTCGTCCACGGAAGACAAAACCAAGAGAGGACAGGATACTGCGGAGGATCTCAATGTGCAATCGTTTCCACACTGCAGCTGGATTTGCTCACCAGTTCAGTGCTGAACAGGGTAAGGATCTGTCTCGTCATACAGTGTCTCAACGTTTAAGAGCATTAGGACTGAAAGCCACTCTGCAGTGACCAAACCTCTCATTAGCAGAAAGAATCAAAAGGCTAGATTAAGCTTTGCTGAGGAGCATGTTGTGTGGACAGAGGAGAACTGGTCCAAAGTTCACTTCAGTGATGAAAGCAAGTTTTATTTATTTGGGTCCGATGGGAAACATTATGTTCGGCGACAAACTGGAGAAAGACTGAACCCAAAGTGTGTGAAGAAGTCAGTGAAAAGTGGAGGAGGAAGTGTCATGGTTTGGGGCATGTTTTCTGAAGCAGGAGTTGGGCCTCTTATACAGCTACATGGCAGAGTGAATGCAAATGTTTATCAGAACCTTCTTCAACAACATATGGTTCCTTCCCTGCGTTCATCACCCAATCAGCCCGCAGTGTTCATGCAGGACAACGCTCCATGTCACACAGCAAAACGGGTAAAGCAGTTCCTTGAAACTGAAATCATTGAGATAATGACATGGCCTGCCCAGAGTCCTGATCTCAACCCAAGAGAACCTCTAGAAAATCCTTTGTGACAAAGTTATGGCCAAGAAACCCACTACAGTCACCAAACTGTGAAGGAGACTGGAAGAGGAGTGGACCAAAATCACACCAGAGCAGTGTGAGAGACTAGTGCTGTCCTGTGGCTGCAGATGTGCTGAAGTCATTCAGAGCAGAGGCCTGGACACTTCCTACTAATTGCTGACTGTTGTAACCTTCAGAAAATTTTGTTGTAATCTTTTTCCATGCTACAGTCATTGTTGTTCTCTAATTTTGTTCAGTGTGTTTTCTGCAAAATAATGTTATTTTTTTTTTAAATGCCTATTTTGTGGAAAAGGTGTTCTGGTAGCATGGTATAGACAGGACAAAAACTCCCTCAACTGTTGAGCAGTGAAGATGACATTATTTCAGAATTGTTTATAAATTGTTCTCTAATTTTGATCGCCAGTGTACATCTAGACTCTTCTCTGTTCTGCCACCAAAATGGTGGAATGAATTTACCCTGGATGCCCTAATCACTCGCTATCTTCAAATATACCTCTTCCAAACACAACAACTTTTGTCCCTGTTTCTTTTGTTTTTCATTAAAAAAAGTGCTATAATTCCTCTCAGAGTTTTACACTGATGGTATTCTTGTGGCATCGTGCTGTGTGCACATTAATACTGCACATTTAAGAGTGGCCAGCCTCAGGCACACACCTGTGCAATAATCATGCTGTCTAATCAGCATCCAGATCTGCCACACCGGTGAGGTGGATGGATGATCTCAGCAAAGGAGAAGTGCTCACTAACTGGTGTTTGTGATTGATTTGAATGTAGATTGGTTCCTGTCCATGCAGTGGCTCTAGGCACCAGCTAGAAAAATCAGTAGGATTGGGATGAGGTGATGTAGATCAGAGTGAAGGATATACAGTACCGTGTTAGAGATTTAGGAAGGTTTGAAAAATTACTGAATGCTTTCAAAAATAGTGTTAATAGTTTATCTTTATTACTTAACAAATTGGAAAGAAAATGAACAGAAGAAAAATCCAAATCAAAGCAATATTTAGTAAGAACATCATTTGCCTGCCAAACATCATCAATTGTTCTTGCTGTTTGTTGTACACCTACACAAAGTTTTTGAAGGAACTCAGCAGGTAGATTGTTGCAAGCATCTTGAAGAACAAACTGCAGATCTTCTGTGAATATAGGCTGCCTCAAATCATTCTGTCTCTTCATACAATCCCAGACAGACTCTTTAATGTTCAGATCGGGGTTGTTGTCCTGCTGCAGAATTAATTGGGGGCCAATCAGAAGCTTCCTTGATGGTACTGCATGATGGATAAAAATGGTCCTGTATTCTCAGCATTGAGGATCATAAATCCAAATCTCCAACTCCTTTTGCAGAAATGCAGCCTCAAACTTATAGGAAAACTCCACCATGCTTTACTGTTGATTATCGACACTTATTATTGTACTGCTCTTCAGTTCTTTGGTGAACATCTCCTTAGATCTCCTGCTAAAGCCAGATATTTCTGACTCATCAGTCCAGAGCACCTCCGGCGATTTTTCTACACCACAGTTCCTATGTCACTTAGCCTTTTTTCCATTTTGGAGTATGTGTTTCTTAGCCATAATTCTTTGATGAAGATCACTTCTGGCCAGACAGCATATGGTACACCTGAGTCCCACTGGCTTCCACCAGTTCTTTGCTTACGGCACTGCTGTATATCTTCTGACGCGGCAGAGAAGTAAGCTTGATGCGTCTTTCATCCACTGCATTCAGTTTCCTTAGCCGACCATTGCGCCAACACCCGTTTTCTGAAGAGCACATCTTAAAAACCTAGTCTGCTTTGAGATCTTCTTTTGGAAGAGACCTTGTTGTTGCAGTAGAACCTCCCTGTGTCTTCAGTTCTGTCTGTGTTCAGTCTTGCCATGGTGAAGGACCTGTGACATGAAACTCTTCTACAACCTCACTATAGTAGCAGCAGAGTTTGGCTGTTCCTCGCCCAGTTTGAAGCTCCTACACAGCTGTTTCTGTTTTACTACTGCTTCTTCAAAATACATATGAAATTGATTATCACCTGCTTGGTATAACGTGTTAATCATCCATCTGACACTGATCTTATAAACCCCCTGATTTAATGCAAGTATACAAACGTGTGCAAGTGTAAGAATTAAAAGCAAAACAGTGCAAAATCGCACCAAATATTAATTTGATTTACATTGTTCTTGTTTGCTCACGTTGTATTTTGTACATTGATAATGTACAGTTAAAATATTTATTTAAATATTATATTACTTTCAGCATTTTCCCCACAACTGCTTAAACCTTTGCACACTAATGTAATAGTTTACTTCTGAATGTCGGCTTTTTTTCTAATATATTATCTAAAATTTCCTGTAATTTACTATTTATAGTTTAATGCACATTTTTCTGATCAGGTTTACATTTTAATGCAAGTTGTTTTCTGTATGTAACCACGTTTGTGACAAAATCTTGAAAATCTAAAATGTTGGTCAGCAGTTGGAGGGTCTCTGAATAGAAATTGTGAAGGAAGAGTAAAATGAAAGGATAAAAAAAAAAAGGCAAAATTCACACTTTGTATAAAAGCGGGTTACTTACAGTTGCTTTCCTCCACTGAAGACACACCAGAGTGGTTCAGTGTCTTGGACCTTCGACTCTCAGGCTTTGGTACAGCAGGAGGTGACGGACCCGACTTTACACACGCAGACATGTCGGCTTTAGATTTGTAGGTTACAGATAAATACCATAATGACCAAAAATGTCTAGAGGAAATGCTACAGATTACTAGCCTGGTCTAGCTTTAGCACAACAAAGCTCAGTCCGAGTGGACGGTAATAAAGTTTGTTACCATGGGCGCACCCACATGCGTTTCCACGCAACTCCAATCCGATTCACGGGGCTGAGCGCAAAGCGCGCATTGTTCGCCGCGCCTCCACAGAACCATTCCCAAACAGGGCATTCAGATATATATATATATACTATCTAACAATGTAGTGTGAAGGTTTAGGATAGACACAGAACATTCAGAACTATAGGAGCTTGAAGAAATGGGCTCCAAATCCCCTCACCTTGTCCTCTTTTTTGGACATGCGCAAAGCGCGGGTCTTAAATTTCTAATGAGAAATTCACTTTCAATTATTGATGAGAACTCAATCTGCTACTCCTGGTGATTAAACAACAATGAGCAGCTTCATAACCATCTGAAGTTAATAATATGCAATTTATTTGATATATATCTCTGTTTTCCATATATGGATATATCATACCCATTATTTATTTTTCTACATATTTTAAATATTATATATTTCTATTTGTCGGACAGCCGTAAAAAGCATTTCACTACATTTTTTATGAATGTGTATGCGACAAACAAAATTTGATAATTCAGTATATTAAATATATTCCTAACAATCCAACGTGGAGTCGAGGTGGGATGAGGTGATGTCTATCTGATATACCAAAGTAGTTCAGTCTCTTGGAGGTTTTTTTCAGCAGAAGCTGAGGCGGTTGTTAAACATCTAACATGGCATTTCTTTTATTTGAAATAGTATTCGGTTTAGCAATCCAGAACCTCTGCAAACCTCACCTTGGAATCAGTTAGAAGTTGCTTGAGCAAATGGGATGAGTGTCTTTTGATACAGGTACATGCATCCTTCACTTGAAATTGGAGACCCAAACCTGTTCCAGCTCCATGAAAATATGAATTGCATGGGATGGGGTGGAAGATTTCCTGCTATAGAGCTTCATCTTCAATGCTACTGATCAACACTGTCTGCACCCCTGGCCTCCTCACCTCACCTCACCCACATGAGCAGAAATGTCCAAAAAAATCTAGTGGAGCATCTTCCCAGAATTATTCCCTAGAATTATTATAAGAGCAAATGGCGAAATTGGATATTTATAAGAATGTTCAAACCAGTCCATATAATCAGATTACTGAAACTTCCCACTAAATGTTTGCTTTAAAAATTAGCTAGAATGTCTAAACAAGCCGCTATGCTTCTGGGAGAAGGTCCTTTGGCTTGATCGGTCCAAACTGAAGCGTTTTGACACAGACACAAAAATGAAGCTTTGAAAAGATAAGAAAACGATTCCTACTGTCCAACATGGAGGAGAATCGATTATGTTTTGGAGCCGGGAGGAGCTTAGGATCTGTGCGGGACAATCATAATGATATCTCACGCCTACCAAAGTGCTCAATTCCCAGTGTCAGAAAGCGCTGTCTCAGTTTCTGGGTTCTCCAACGGAACAATGACCCAAACCATACAGCTAAAATTCAGCATCCAGGAATGTCTAAGAACAAAACGTTGGACTATTTTTAAGTGGCCTTACGTGAGCTCTGGTCTAAATCCTATTTAACATCGAGGGGGTATCAAAAAAAATTTAAGACTAGTTTTTTAACACGCCAACAGAGGTCAGCACAAGGCTGCACGCACAGTCACAGGGAGCACCGACCTTCAAAAATCAGTGTTAAAAGATATCGTCCTGTGGACATCGGGAGCAGTGCAACTGGTGCTGTTCTGACCACGTGCGCTACCACGTCACCGAGCTCGTCAGAATCAACATGATCTTACTTCCGCACCCATCCTACTCGCCAGATTCGGCTCCTAAGGACTTCGCCTTATTCGTGAAGATAAAGATCCAGTTCGAAGGTTGCTGGGTTTGATATCATCGTGGAGATCCAGCGGGAATCGGTGCTTAACAGGACACATTCCAGAAGTGGCAGAAACTCTGGGGGCGCTGTATTGCTGTATACGGGGACTGTTTTGAAGGTTATAGTGTGTAAACATAGATAAATAAAAGTACTTGAAACTTTTTGATGCATGAAACCTGAAGACTAAAGAAGGTACCATTCAAGCAGTTTGCTCATGAAGAATGAGCCTGTGGACAAATGCAGAACAAAAAAAACCATTCTATTTCTATGTAAATTAACACACATTTGCATTTAAATTAAGACTGGTGCTTAAATGTTATGACGTATTAACGCCTGCTATCATGTGATCTACACAAGATTAAAAAAAAAAAAATCCACAATATGAAGTTTAGAATCTGCCTTTTCTCCCTGACAATTTTATTGCATATATACATTTGATGAACAGACAAAAGGATAAAACATGCAATACTGTATATGCTACAGATCTCACTACAGGTAAAGCTCACATTGCAAACCCATTCCACGTGCTCAATTATGACCTTTTCAAAACTCTCAGTAAGACACCAAATCAAGCTAAAACATAGTCCAGAAAAAAAAAAATCTCCTCTTCACTTTTCTTTTGATATGATGAATACCTATACCGAGATGAAGCCTCATTACAGTGCATCGCTACATTACGTTCTTCAAATCTGAGGTAGTTCCTCAAGCAGGTATATCTCCACAGAGTTTCCTGAGTTCTGCTGGGATGGAGTTGGAATCCTAGCCGAGGACTTTGTGGTAAGGATAGAGCGGAAGTGAGGACGTGAATGCACGGATGTCTGTAATCGTGGAGGCTCCGGCGAGGGCTGGTGAGGCTGGAAGGAAGGTGAGCTTGGAGACCTCGCCGTACGATGAACACTTGTCTTCACCGTTATCGCTCTTCTGCACCGAGTCGACGGAGGTCTGGGTGTCTCCGTGGTTTTTCTCCTCCTCCCCGAAGCCGACCACCTGGGTAGAGACAGAGGAGCGCGTGATGCATTAGCAGCTTCTGGCATTCTGATTCCATCTCCATGATTCACGTCATTTACACGTGTCGTTAAGTATTGCACTTACGTGTACGCTGAGCTTCTTGCACTCGGCACCTTTGTGCTCCGTGTACCAAGAAACCAGATCTGCTTTGGTCATCTGTTTTAGAGCTGCTATCTGTCAGACACATAAGAATATAGGATTAAAAGAGTTCACACATGAGATGTACCTCCGGAAGTCTACCGAGGAACCAAGGAGCACTCACTCACGTTTGAGCAGAAGCTACAAAGTGAACGTAAAGGGATAAGACTAAAGAGTTTGAAGATTTTTTAGATAGATAAGAGACCTGAAATGCAGTTTAGCATTCACCAGAAGTGCAAATAGTAGCAATTGTGCACATTTTTTATTATTATATTATTATATATATAATATATATATAAAATAATATAAAATATATTAGTGCAAGATCTATGTAAGGCACAGTACGTTAATATACAGACTGTTATGGTAATGCTGTATGTAAATAAAAATGAAAGAAAAGAAAGCTTTTAATTGTTAATATTTTTAACACGCGTGAATAAATCCAACCCCCGTGATAGATTTAAGATTTACTTCAACAGGAGCATCTTGACGACAGAGATTCGAATAATTAACAGTCTGTGAAATTTTGTAAAGTTATATTCTGTTCTAGTCAGCCTTTTTGATTTTAGCTTTATTGCTCCAAATTTTTTCTTAGTAATTTTCTTTAAAGTTGTTCACAATTATTTAAGACCTACAGCAGCAAATGTAACAAAAAAACAAATATGACCTCAAATGAGTCCCTTCATTAAGAGACGAAGTACCAGGATGTGGATGGCGTGAATTGTTTTCTCACCTCTTTGCCAAGTCGGTCAAAAACGTACTGCTGGGTGACCACCTCGAACCAGTTCCTGTCGACCTCCTCGCCCAGGTGCGTGTCCTCACACTCCTTCAGCTTGATCAGAGCGGTGACTTGTGCCTGAAATGCCTCGTCTGACAGATTGGCCATCTTTTCGCCAAAATTCACCAAGAACTCTTCGATTTTGTTCTCTACAAAGTCGGTGCTGTAGAAGTCACAACGGCATGGTCAGGTGACGCTCAGATATCACTCGGACAACAGATTAATTAAAGTTCGACCGATATGAAGGTTTTGCAGATTATTCGGCACAGACAGCTGATTTGCTGGAACTATCGGCTATCTGCAGAAATCCAAACCGATAGTTTTTCCAGGTTCCAGTCTGCTGTCATTACAAGAGCAGCCTCTAGGGGTGAATCGCTGATCATGACGTGCTGTTTGTTTTTACAGGCAGAACTGCACGCTGCACGGAGAGCGCTATATTATGTATAATATATCAATATCACTCTTTTTATTAAACATTCATATTTATTTAACTTAGCACATTTTCATGATTCAGTAAGGTTTTTTGTTTTATTTTTATAATAAGTACTTTTTTACATGGAGTGTTTTTTTATCCAGTATCCATTTTCATCGGTTATCGGCAAGTACGATCCTACCTAGCTATCGATATCGGTAAAATTCACAATCAGTCAACTCTCTAATATCAATAACGACCTTTATATGCAATTTAATACGGATGGCACTTATAACTCTGATGGCTCGATCAATATGGTGTTAACTGGGTAGCTATAAGACTGACCAACCTGCTTCTGAAATCCCTCCAAAACCTCACCTGAATTTGGTTGCTTGAGTCTCAACAGTAACAGAGAAGCCGAGGATATTGGATGTGTTCCTGCAGGTAGGGTACACCTGATACCTGTGAGATAGGGTAGAACGTGCTTCAATCATCTTTTATCAGAAATAAACTCTCAAAGGATGGTTAGAATTCTGCAAAAGATGAAGTTGAACTGACCCTAAAGTCTCTTTAGTCCTGAGGAAGTCAAAGCAGGGCTCCTCCATGTGCATCTAATCAAGAAAAACACAAATCAGTAAAACAAAAACAAAAATCACATGTGGTGTACATAAGTGAACTGTGGAAATCTTACCACAAGTAGCTCCATCAGCGCATGTTCACTGAGGCTCTTAATCCCAGACTGGTAACAAACATATCAGACAATATCAATACCACAATCACAGAACCCGTTTGTAAACATACAGTGTGAATACACAGTCTTTTCAAGTTTTTAAGAGACACATGCAAGTTCCTTTTGTTTATATGCAACAAACTCAATCATATAACAGTATTTTAAGATGTTCCACTTTATTTGCGGTGAAAAATCTTCCCTCAGCATAAAGAACAGCTTTTCACGCTCTCGATATTTTTGGACAGTTGAAACAGTTCACCGTGCCTCTTGCAAAACTCGACAAATTTGTTCTTTACTAGTTGGTGATTTCTTTCATTTCTGTGATTCAGTTCATTCCAGAGCAGTTCAATAGGATTTAGATAAATATCCCTCCAGACGTCTATCTGCTCTCAAAACCCGGACGTAAGCTTCAGCTCATCGTCTCGTCTTAGGGTGAAGTCGGCTCTACTGAGCCGCAGTCCAGACGGAACCGAATGGTGTTGAAGTATGGAATCGGAGCCGTGTTGAATCAGGATTCCTTTCACTTTCCGGAATAAGTTTTCAATCTTCCCTGCTCCAAAACAACCCCAAACCATTAAGATTCCATCTCCATGATTTACTATGTGTATGAGGCAGTCTGATCACATCTTCTCTCCTGTTCTCCATCTTATACAAGTTCTTCTGTTAGAGACAGACACAGAATTTTCTTCCAGCCAATCACTTTCCAATTCCTTTGCGTTCATCTTTTACCGAGTTTGATTCAGAGAAACAAAAGTGTCTCTAAAACTATAAAAGACCAGGTGGATCTTAACTTTTGATAGGCGCTTTGTATTTCATTATTTAATATACCAGTAACTGAGAGCCAAAACAATATTATAAAATCACCCTGTAACTATTTGGTGAGCCAAAATTTTTATTTATTTTTTTAAATATCAACATCAGAACACATCCAGTTCTTCAGTAATGGCAGACAGGCTTGCCAAGAGTCTATTTTTAACTTGCACGACAAAGCAGCAATCCTGAAACCCTGACATTTTGATTATAGACATTTCGATCCATAAAGAGCAAGCCAGAAATGACTTCAGGAGAGACGCCTGACTCAGAAAGAGAACTTTCTTTCTGACTGACAGAATAGTGGGATTCTGATTGACTTCAGTATACAGTAGAGATGGTAAAATTCACTGATTTGCATAGGTGCATCTGCATAAAAGTTGGCTGTCTTCTTCTCCTTTTTCTTCATTCGGATCATCTGTCTCCATACTACCCTGTCCTCTACATCTGCCTCTTTTTAACCAACTACCTGCATGTCTTGCCTCACCACATCCAATCTCGCCTCCCTCACCTTGTCTCTAAAACGTCCTACATGCGCTGTCCCTCTAATAAACTCATTTCTAATCCTGTCCATCGTCGTCACTCCCAACAAAAACCTCAACATCTTCAGCTCTACCTCCAGCTCCACCTCAATGCCACTGTCTCTAAACCATACAACATCTCAGGTCTCACCACAGTCCTATAAACTTTCCCTTTCACTCTCACAGATACTCTTCTATCACAAATCACTCCTGCTATCACTCTTCTCCACCCACTCCACCCTGCCTGCACTCTTTTTTTCACTTCTCTAACACACTCTCCATTACTTTGCACTGTTGACCCCAGGTACCTGAACTCCTCCACCTTCTCCACCTCTTCTCCCTGCAACCGCACCACTCCACTGCCCTCCCTCTCATTCACACACATGTACTCCGTCTTACTCCTACTGACTCTTATTCCCCTTCTTTCCAGCGTGTACCTCCACCTCTCCAGGTTCTTCTCTCCACCTGCTCCCTACTCTCACCACAAATCACAATATCATCCGCAAACATCATAGTCCACGGAGACTCCTGTCTGACCTCGTCCATCAACATGTCCGTCAACCTGTCCAACACCACTGCAAACAGGAAAGGGCTCACAGCCGATCCTTGATGCAGTCCAACCTCCAACCTTGAACCAGTCTGTTGTTCCTACTACACACTTTACTGGTGTCACACTGTCCTCATACATGTCCTGCACCACCCTTGCATTGTTCTCTGCAACTCCTGACTTCCTCATACAGTACCACAACTCCTCTCTCGGCACCCTGCCGTACGCTTTTTCATCCAGACAAACACACAATGCAACTCCTTCTGTCCTTCTCCATCAACATTTAAAAAAAAAACCAAATGCGTCTGTGATGCTCTTCCTCGGCATAAAACCATACTGTTGATCACAGATGGTCACCTCTTCTTTCAGCCTGGCTTCCACTACTCTTTCCCATAACTTCATGATGTGACTGATCAACTTAATTCCCCTGTAGTTACTGCAGGTCTGCACATCTCCCTTATTCTAACTAATCCTATTCGCTTCCAGGTTACAGCACCTGGTATTCCCAGTAATACAAGTAATAACCAGGCCGACCATGCTTAGCTTCCGAGACTGGGCATTCTCAGGGTGGTATGGCCGTAAGCTCTCATCACCAGCTGCTATGTAAATATGACATATCACAACACTACAGATACGGAGGCGTGTCCTAGGAGTCACATAGAATACAGATTAACATGGCAGAGGAAGAGCTGCATCTTCGTGAAGACAGAACAGGAAAAGAACATCTAGTTTTAGTTAAACTTTTCTTTTTGCACTACAAAGTCCTGTTTGTAAAGGGGCCATGTGTTAGAAGTCAAAAGTCTCTTAAGCAAGTTGATGATTTTCTGTCTGTCTGAACCAAAAAAATAAAAGCAGACTGTACCATATTGAATTGCACAACATTGTATTGCATTGAATCCAATCGAAATCGGATCGTAATGGGGGGGGGGGGGGTTTCGCATCTGTAGCTGCTTAATATGTATCTTTAATGTATAGTATCGTTGGCTATGCATCGAGATGCAAAGCTACAGAGAGGCACATCCCTAATATACAGTTATATAGAGTAAAGCAGTACATTATTTATTTACTGAAAGGACACAAAAAAAACAGTAAATACCTGATAATAAACCGTGACCTCAGAGTTGGCATCACCCTTGTTTAAAGACCGGACTTTACACAAGTGATGCTTGCTTGGCAGGTCCACCACATGGAACAGAACAGGAGGCTCAGCAGGAAGTGGCTGAAACTGGAGCCTTCTATGAGGCATAAGATCAAATAAACAACACTTGAGTGGGACTCAAAAACCACATCCTGTTGTGGACAAGAAAATAAAAAGCATTACAGCCTTAATTAGTGAAATGGCTGATGATACACTAGATGGACAAAAGTATTGGGACGCCCAACTTCTCCAGACATATACGGTTCTTCCGCAAACTGTTACCACAAACTTGGAGACACACAATTGTTTATGTAACAGCATGAAATTTTCCCTTTACTTGAACTATGAGAACCAAACCTGTTCCAGCATGACAATGCTCCTGTGCACAAAGCCAGCTCCATGAAGATATGCTTTACATGGTTTGGAGAAGAAGATCTCCTGTAAACGTTGACTGCACCCCAGGCCTCATCACCTCCCCTACATTAGTCCCTGAACACCCTTAAGTCTAAATGAGCACAAATCTTCACAAAATCTAGTGGAACATCTTCCCAGAAAAGTTTTTTTATAAGAGCAAATGGGGACTAAATGTGGAATGGGATGTTCAAAAAGAGGCACATTACCATCTTATGGTCAGCTGTCCACAAACTTTTGTCCATAAAGTCTATACTAAAGGATGAAATCCCAAACACACAGTACATAGGGTACATTAAGAAGTGACCCAAAAAAATGAGAAGGAAAAAAAAAAAACTTACTCTACAAAATACTGCAGAAACTCTTTGGACTTCTGTAGTAGGAGAAACACGACAGGAATTAGGATTAGGATGAAGTTACAGTAATCACCACACACTAGGGGAGATTTTAGTAGTTAATGGTGACTCACATCACTTTTGAAGTTGCCTTGTACCAGTCCTTCCACAAAAATCTGTGCCTTAAACTTGGCAACAAAACTCATCAGATTTTCCATGGAGAGGTTTTTGTTGATGGCCTGGTACTTCTGGATGACTGACCATCGAGAGTGCTCAAGGATCTGAAGACGCACGTCTCTGTGACAGAAGAGAGACTAACCATCAATAAAAAAAAACAACAGAGAGGGGAAAAAACCCAAAAACAATTCACAGTATATATATATAAATAAATAAATAAATAAATAAATATATATATATATATATATATATATATATATTAAAAAAAAATAAAAAATAAAAAAAAAACCCCACAAAAGAACCCAAATCAACACAGAATTATCGCAGAGAATCTCTTCAGCATCAATGATCTAATCAGTGATTAAAGTTGACTGACTTTCCCAGCCTCTCTGGCTTGATGAGGATGTTGAAGTACGTCTTTTTCAATTGCTCCTCGAACATGCTGAATACGTCTGGAGTTGCAGTGAAGTCTGCTAAGTAGTCTACAATCAGGTTAAGGAGCAACTGTGAAGACACACAATGGAATAATGATTAAAGATATGAATGTATGGGGCTGGTATTCTGAATAGGTGATCAATTCTTGATAAAAGCAATAAAAAAAAAAAAATAACTAGAAAAACTGTAATTCATTTGCATTTGATCTGCCCAGATATATACTTACGGGCAGTTTGTGGTTGAAACCTTTTAAGCGGATGACCAGGCCATGATCTCCTGGAAGAAGTTTATATTCCAACTGGGCCACATCTGCGTCGTAAGCCGGCTCAGCCAAGTTATGGGCCAGGATGTTCACAAAAAAGTCAAACAGAACCAGGCTTTATAAAGGAGCAAAGGAGGACATTAGTATGTACAGTATAATGGCATTATGGGGACATCAATATGTGCAGTATAAGGGCTATAATGGGACATCAATAAGGGCAATATGTAGACATCAGTATGTACAGTATAAGGGCAATTTTAGGGGGACATTATTATGTACAGTGTAAGGGCAATATTATGAGGACATCAGTATGTAAAGTATAAGGGCAATATTATGAGGACATCAGTATGTAAAGTATAAGGGCAATATTATGAGGACATTAGTATGTAAAGTATAAGGGCAATATTATGAGGACATCAGTATGTAAAGTATAAGGGCAATATTATGAGGACATTAGTATGTAAAGTATAAGGGCAATATTATGGGGACATTAGTATGTAAAGTATAAGGGCAATATTATGGGAAAATAAAAAAAAAAAAAAAAAAAAAATAGTATGTAAAGTATAAGGGCAATATTATGGGGACATTAATATGTAAAGTATAAGGGCAATATTATGGGGACATTAGTATGTAAAGTATAAGGGCAATATTATGAGGACATCAGTATGTAAAGTATAAGGGCAATATTATGAGGACATTAGTATGTAAAGTATAAGGGCAATATTATGAGGACATCAGTATGTAAAGTATAAGGGCAATATTATGAGGACATTAGTATGTAAAGTATAAGGGCAATATTATGGGGACATTAGTATGTAAAGTATAAGGGCAATATTATGAGGACATTAGTATGTAAAGTATAAGGGCAATATTATGAGGACATCAGTATGTAAAGTATAAGGGCAATATTATGAGGACATCAGTATGTAAAGTATAAGGGCAATATTATGAGGACATCAGTATGTAAAGTATAAGGGCAATATTATGAGGACATTAGTATGTAAAGTATAAGGGCAATATTATGAGGACATCAGTATGTAAAGTATAAGGGCAATATTATGGGGACATCAGTATGTAAAGTATAAGGGCAATATTATGGGGACATCAGTATGTAAAGTATAAGGGCAATATTATGGGGACATCAGTATGTACAGCATAAGGGTAATATATACCCAACACTCACTTTTCAGGAGACTCTTGAATCAGGGGTGTCAGTAAGTTGAAGCGAATGTATGCTGCAGAGACATAAAAAGATGCAAAAACGTATACAATCATGATTCGTTTCGTTCTGTATTTATTCACTTAATCACCTTTATCCCATCTTTCTATCCCCTCTTTCACCCCCTATATACACACACACACACCTTTCGGTATTTTAAACTTCATGTCCCTTTTGAACCACAGTTGCCCTCGGCTGTCGTCGACTATCTTGACCGGGAACTCGGCGTCAGGACAGTCGGGCGTCTTCAGCGTGAAATCCGTAGCTATGGATACAGGAGAGACCGTGAGCCGCACACATGCAACAACACAAGCCCTTATTAATCAGTGCGCCACAAAGCAGACCTATGAACTTGTTCTCAAATGGGAGATGAAGGGCAGGGTTCAGAGGAAAATGTTCAGACCATAGTGTGCTCCATTCCGGAGGAATATCTGTAAAAGAAAACCAAAATATCAGCAAAGGTTATTATAGTTTAATGGTTAGAAGCAAGATGTGAAAATGGGTTCAAAGACGTGTGATGCATTTGATGACACTGCAAGTTACAGGTTTAATGAGAGTCTGTCAAAAATCAATTTTAATGAGCATGAGATATTTGAAGAAAAGAGTGAAGAGTGGTGGAACATTTGGGCTGGATTTTGGGAGGTGGTTCCTTTACCCCTTAACTGCTCCGTTGTAAGTCAGTCTGGATAAGGGTGTCTGTCAAATGTCGTAAAAGTAAATGTAAAGTTTAGAAAAGACAGCTCAAGCTGCACAATTGAACCCAATTCCCTCTACAGGTAGCCCCCTGACTTATGGAAATGCATTCTGATGGCCACATCCTAACCAAGTACACTATAATATGTTGTATAATTTAACGTTACAGTACATAATTTAGCAGAGCTATTCACAGTACTTCACAGTACACAGTAATTCACCATACTGTAAAAACTATACAGTTTATATGTATAAGGCAGCGGGCATGTGGACGAGCGCCGGTTTGCAAGTGGAGTACTCTGTACTCTGTATGTATGTGTATGTGACAAATAAAATTTTATTTGATTTTGAGTGTGGAGCACCGCTACGTTTGCCTGGAGCGAGAAATCAATTGTCATTGTAAGATAGAAATAATTGTTAGTTAACCATCGCAACTCAGGGACTGTATATGTTTTTAGATACATATATATACACATATACATAAGGGCAGTATGAGGGCAATATGGAAACATCTGTATGTTTAGTATAAGGACAATATGGGGACATATGTATGTTCAGTATAAAATCAATATAAGGACATCTGTATTCAGAGGATTAGGTCAATATGGGGACATCAATATGTTCAGTATAGGGGCAATAGGGAAACATCTGTATGTTCAATATAAGGTAAATATGGTGACATCTGGATGTTCAGTATAAGGGCAATATGGGGACATCTGTATTTACAGGATAAGGGCAATATGGGGGCATCTGTATTTACAGGATAAGGTCAATATGGGGACATCTGTATTTATAGAATAAGGTCAATATGGGGACATCTGTATGTTCAGTATAAGGTCAATATGGGGACATCTGTATGTTCAGTATAAGGTCAATATGGGGACATCTGTATGTTCAGTATAAGGGCAATATAGGGACATCTATATTTAGAGGATTAGGTCAATATGGGGACATCAATATGTTCAGTATAAGGGCAATAGGGGAACATCTGTATGTTTAATATAAGGTCAATATTGGGACATCTGTATGTTCAGTATTAGGGCAAAATAGGGACATCTGTATTTAGAGGATTAGGTCAATATGTTTAGTATAAGCGCAATAGGGGACCATCTGTATGTTCAATATAAGGTCAATATGGGGACATCTGTATTTATAGTACAAGGTCAATATTGTGACATCTGTATTTATAGTATAAGGTCAATACGGGGACATCTGTATGTTCAGTATAAGGTCAATACGGGGACATCTGTATGTTCAGTATAAGGTTAATATGGGGACATCTGTATGTTCAGTATAAGGTCAATATGGGGACATCTGTATGTTCAGTATAAGGTTAATATGGGGACATCTGTATGTTCAGTATAAGGTCAATATGGGGACATATGTATGTTCAGTATAAGGTCAATAAGTGGACATCAATATTTATAGTATAACGTCAATATGGGGACATCATATTGTCTGGCAAGGAAGGACATGACATTTTACACCGTATATCACATTTTGCTGATCAGTCTAATTGCTCGCACCTTCTACACTGTACTGAGTGCCAAACCACTTCTCTTTTAGTGAGCATTGTCCCTCATGCTCCGGGGATAGCAGAAGCAGGTTTGCTCTCTCAGGAGTGAGCAATGCTAAGGCATCGGAAATCACCTTCTCATACACACACAAAAACACACACACACACACAAATAAAATACAATTATTCATCTGCAATTCATCTCTAAAAAGTCCTCTTTTATAATTAACAATCGACTTCAACACTATAAAGAGTTTCTTTGTAACTATTAAATCCCATTAGTCTGAATCAGCTTTCACTTTCAAGTGATAGATCAATAGATACAATTAGAATTCAAGCAGCAATGGAGAAAGTGTAAAACACAGACCTCTGGGTTGTATTCAAACATGAGCTGGTCTCCACAAAGAAAGTCCTCCTTAGGGAAAAGCTGCATGTTCTCACAAATTTTCTCCACAAACTCAATTGGATCTGTCTGTTAGAAATACAATAATATAGCAAAAATATTATAAATAAAATAATAATAATAATAATAATAATAATAATAATACACTGAATCCGTATTTGCCTAGTGATTTAAAAACTAACCAGCGAGGAAGCAACCGTACCTGCTCCTGATAGTGAAACTCGTTGGCGTCTATCTTCTGAATTTCTTCATAAATCCTGGGACAGGACACAGCGTACAGAAAAAAAGGTAAGTGATCCAAAATGACAGCTGTATTGAAATATCAATGACTAAATGAGAGACTGATTAGAATCATTTTGGAATTGAAACAAGCTAAAACACCTAGAAGCTAGTTCCTGAACTTCTCTCTGCCTGTAACGTTATTTCTCCAAATTTTTAAACACATCACATACATTCCTATAATTCCTAGAAATTTCCAGTTAGTTTAAAATATTTCCAGATTTCCCCATATGACGACCCATGGAAAGTATTTTTGTAAATATATTTTGCATACATATTTTCTACAATCTACATTTGTTAATACTTTAACACCTTATAATTTTATTTGATAAATTTCTAATTCTATTTACGAGTTGGACACGTAAAAAGCGTTTCGCTACATGTCGTACGTGTATAAATGTGACAAACTTTGATTTAATTGAAAACTTATTTTTAAACTAACTTCCCTCTACTGTGCTGGTAGCACAATTTCAACAACAGAGGAAATTCTGAAAAAAATCCCTGCAGCAACAACAAAAAAAACAAACATTCAAAGCACATTTATAATATTATATAATATGTCTGTGTAACGTATGTAACATACACTAGTGTAAAATACACTACATACACTAAAAAACACTAAAGGTTAGAGATTCGGACATACACTGTACAAACAAAAGTATTGGGACACCATATGTGGTTCTTCCCCATGCACAATATTGGATGCACATATTTGTATAGGATCCTTTCACTTGAACTAGGAGACCCTAACTGTGATCCATGAGGATCTCCTACTATAGCACTCTGACAGCAACCCTATTAAACATGATGAATGTGAACAGCAAATGCAGACTAAATGTGAAATGGAATGTTCAAAAACCCCATATCAATCTAATGGTCAGGTGTCCACACACGTTTGTCCATGTAGTATAGATCAAAATGGTAAGGATTTGGCAGGAGGATTATATTTCAATAAAAACTACAAAAGGACATTTCTAAATGCGACAAATGAAAAAAAGCTTTACCTCTGCTGAGGTTCGAGTTTCTGAAGCATCTTCATGTACTGGAACACCAAATGCACCACCTAAAATAACAACTCGTTAAACCTTATGCTCAGATTTGATCTCTCCCACATGTGGAAAAGAGCAGCTTTGAGGTGTCTGACCTGGTAGAAATTCTGGTAGCCCTCATCTGTCAGAGTAATGGAGATGCTAAAGATGGAGTAGGTAGTGTTCTGATCAAATCCTGTCTCACTGTTGCCGCCAAACAGAGCTAATGCCCAGCACCTGCATGCACATATGTATATTGGGTCAACACAAAAGGTCACATCTGCATTTTTAGGTAAAATCAGGGTTCCTACGCATCGCAAATTTGTATGCAGATTTTAACTGTAAACCTCACAGATTAAACCCAGTTTGTAAACCAGAGAGATTGTTCATTGTGCAATTCACCAAGAAACCACAAAACACAACTAAAGTTCATTAAAAGACTCAAATCCAATTCCATACTTTTACAAAACGTGTAGGAACCCTGAAAAATAAAACGTCGGTAGGTGCGGGTACAGAACTTACTTCTTCCTAAGGACAGAGAGAATACTGCCAGCACCCTCATGTCCAACCAGCCAAGATATATAGTGCAAAGGCTTCACCCTGAAATGCCACACGTTATCATTTATTCTGACAGCAGCAAATGATGATGGCGGAAGAAGAGTAAAATGTCACGTTTCACTTCGAACCTGTAATGAATGCCTTGTGGAGGTAAAGCCCAGCTGATAGTCAGAGCGTGGATTTTCCTCATGGGAACCACTGGAAAAGGAAAAATTATTATTTTATATTAATGTCATTTACTGCACTTTGTTCTACATGTGGAAAGATCTAGACTTTATGGTTTTTGAGACACACGTAGATTTCTGGACAGATGCGTTTGACATTTTTGTCTCTAAAAGAAGAACTTGTGTAAGACGGAGAACAGGAGAGAAGATGTGATCAGACTGCCTCACACATTCAAATGTGGAGGTGGAAGCTTAATGGTTTGGGGTTGTTTTGGAGACGTATTCTGGAAAATGAAGGGAATCCTGAACCAACGGTGCTCCCATTCCGTACTTCAACACCGTGTATTTACGTCTGGACTGCGTCTCATTGGAAGGGACTTAACTGTACAACAAGACAATGAGCCTGTAAATGTTATTTAGTGAGCAGACGGTCGATCATGGAACGACCTGCCCAGTCACCACACCTAAATCCTATTGAACTGCTCTGAGATGAACTGAATCACAAAAAAATGAATCTCCAACCAGTGTAGAACATCCAACTGTCCGGATGCCGAGAGCGTGTAAAGCTGTTCTTTAAATGCTGAGGGAGGATTTTTTTTCAATGAAAATAAAGCGGAACATCTGGACTTTTATAGATTTGTTTTTTCAAAGGAAATCATTACGTTACATTACCGAGTTTGTTCCATAGAAACAAAAAAAACATGTATGTGTCTCTCAAAGACCAATCAAGTTTTTCCACACTTTTCACAGGCACTATAGGTACAGAGCAGCACTGATCTTTAATAACACAAAGAGAGGAAATGTGTCAGCTAGTCCATAGCTAGAAGAACAAAGTGGCTTTTTCCGTCATGCTACCATGAGGTGAAGTATTATTAAAATAGAGAGCAGGAGGTACCTCTATAAAGCTTGTTGAAATCTGGTGTAGTAAAAGGGTCCTGCAGGTTGGAGAAATCGGGATGAGCCTGACCACTGAGAACAACCAACAAATAAATAAATAAATAAATAAATAAATAACAAACACAGCTTCATATTCTGGAGAACGATTGACGAGTTGAACACTCACTTGTTTGGGACCTTGATGAAAACTTCCCTCACCCATTCCTCTAACGTGTCCAGACTCTCTGCAAAAATGATATCATATTACCGGGGTGACAAAAAAAATTATAATAATAAAATAAAAAAAGTCCTACAATTATAAACAAAGAGAAGAAAAAAAATGCAGCCAGAGGGTTTGTGATGTCGGTTACCTCGAGACTGCACCGTGAGGGTCATGTAATGAGCAGAGTAGTGTCTCCTCCAGAACTCCTGCAGACGCTCATAAGTATTTATCATCTTTTCCTTTGGCTCGTGCTTCAGAGTTTGGGCGTTTCCTATATATATATATATATATATACACACACACACACACACACACACATACAGATAGACAGACAGACACACAGACAGACATATAAAATCTAATAAATGTATTTGTGTGTTATGTAAACCAATTAAGATTAAATGTGATGCAAATTAGATAATATTATGTAAATATTTAGTCATTGTTTTTCTGTGCTTGTGAGGAAACACGATCTCACCCCAGCAGAATTTGCTCATCGGATGGTTGGGTTTTGCGAGACTTCCGAAGAGCATTTCTTTGCGATGAGAGTCAGATGGTCTGGCCAGCTGAAATTCTGCAGAAAAACTCAAAATAAATTCTCACACTTATCATCACACTTTCAGCCATATGTGGTTCCTTCCAAAACGGTTACCACAAAGTTGAAGGTCCACAATTGTCTACGAACGTCTTTGGATGTGGAAGCATGACATTTTCCTTTTTCTTGAACTAGGAGACCCAAACCTGTTCCAGCATGACAAAAAAAAACAGCTCCGTGAAGATGTGCTCTATATGGGTTGTAAGTGTGTGGAAGATCTCCTGCTAAAGAGCTTCATCCCTGTTAAACACCTTTGCGATGGATGTGAACGCTGACTGCACCCCAGGCCTCCTCACCTCACCTACATCAGTACCTGACTTTACTAACACCCTTGTGGATGAAGGAATCTACACAAAATCTAGTGAAACATCTTCCCAAAAGCGGGAAGTGGAGGTCATTATAACACTAATTGGGGAATAAATGTGGAATGGGATGTTTAAAAAAAAAAAAGGCTGTGTGACTGAGTGGACTTATGTCTGGACTCTTTTCTCATTTGCGTCACTCATGAGAAGACGGTATATTTAGTCGGAACTGTCAGAAAACTCACCACTGTCCACTGCCTCCACCTCTCTTTCAATAGCGTCTTCTATCATCAAAGGGCAGATGAAGAATTGCGCCCACCTGCAGACAGATTCAGCGAGTTCGATTCCATTCAGGATTCAATTAAATTAGCGATTAGTGTTCAATATGTCCCCTTTTATAACTCATGAGAGTGAAAAACCCAACTCATACTGCACCTGTGAAAAGTTCGGAAACACCTTTAATGGTTTTTCAGAGACACAAACATGTTCCCTCTGTTTCTATGCAGCAAACTGACCAATGTAATGTTATGAAGATTTCCTTTGACCAAACAAATCTATAAAAGTCCAGACGTTCCACGTTATTCTCATTGTGAAATCCTCCCTCGGCATGAAGAACAGTTTTACACGTTTTCGGCCAATTTCAGCTGAAATCATTTCCTGTGTCTCTTGTAAAACACGCCATAGTTGATCTTCACTAGTTGGAGATTCCTTTTTTTTTTTCCCCCCTTTCTTGTGATGCAGTTCATCCCAGAGCAGGTGGTTCCATGATAGATATCACTCCAGACGACCGTCTGCTCTTTAAATAACACTTATAGGACTCGGACGTACGCTTCGGCTCATCGTCTTGTTGTACGGTGAAGTCCAGTCCAGACGGAACTGCGTGGTGTTGAAGTATAGAATGGGAGCCGTGTTGATTCAGGATTCCTTTCACTTTCCGGATCATTCCTTGCTCTGAAACCATCCCAAGGCATTAAACTTCCACCTCCACGGGTGACTGTGGGGGTGAGGGAGTCTGATCACAGCTTCTCTTGTCCTACACAAGTTCTTACACAAGACTCCAGAGAAATTTCTTTCACACATTCAAGGTTTTTGCTTTTGAACGAGTTTGTTACATCGAAACAAATGGAACATGAAGGTGTCTCTTAAAAAACACAGAAGACCAGGTGTTTTCACACTTTTCACCGGTGCTGCACAGGGGAATTACAGATGTATGGAACTTGCCTATCAAGGGCCTCTTTGAAGTACTTCCTCTGAACATCGAACTGAAAGATTGTCCTCTCCAAGTCAGTTGAAGCGTTGTCACTGCCGCCGTGTTTCTTCAGAAACGCGTCAAAGCCGTTCTCAGCCGGGTATTTCTCGCTGCCCATGAACACCACTGAGAGAAAGAGAGAGAGAGAGAGAGAGAGAGAGCGAGCAAGAGAGAGAGAGAGAGAGAGAGAGAGAGAGAGAGAGAGGGAGAGACACAAAGACACGTTCATATGCAGCAATGCATGCTTTTTTTTTTTTGTGTTTAAGTTGACATTTCAAAGCAGACAGTCATCAGAGGGCATCCAGACAAATACACCTTCCTACTGTGAGCAAACGACTATAAGATAGATAAAAAAAAAAAAGGGGAATTATAATTAAAATCATGTACACAGTGAAAGCTAGGGGTGTACGATATATACTGCTTCTGATAATATCATAATTGTTGTTTTAACGACGTGCAATTAGACATTATCGAGTACATCACTTTTACGTTAATATCATTTTAAATGAATCTCACACTCTAAAAGAGACCCATGTTGTAGACACCACATTGCCTGCTCTATTTTGCCTGAACGAATCACGAATCACTCGTTTAAATGATTCGGTTCGAGTCCTTAAGGTACCAGCACGATAACACGCCAGTCTAATTATCGCTATTGATAAAACCCCACCCACCCGAAAAAACGAGATAGAAAACATGAAGGAATCGTCAGCAGATCCCCTCAAAAATAGATAAAGAGATTAGAAGAATCCTGTGGCTTTAATCCCAGATATCTTCATGTAGGTGCCATAATCTTCCTCAGTATTCTTGAAGTGGGTGGGGGTTGAATGTTGAATGTCAGGATATGATATCAGGTAATGATGATAGCTTAATAAAAAAAACTTACTGTGCTCTAGGAAATGGGCAAGACCAGGCAGATCCTGCGGATCACTGAAGCTTCCCACAGAGATACAAAGAGCAGCCGCTGACTGAGAAACAGAAAGGACATGGTGTTATCGATACACGCTTTAACAATTTATTCTGTATTGTGCACAATATCGGTGAAAGCTCGGGTGGCCTTATAATATCCTACAGCTGCGTTTTTTTAACCCAGCGTTCCTGTAAAGACGTATTATAAATCCGAATTTATTTTTAATTATTATTATTAAATTTGAAAACATACACAACAACGCCAGGGGTATAAAAAAAGAAGCTGCGTTAAAAACTGCGTTAATAAAATAAAAAAAGAATAAAAAAAATAACGACCAGCAATTTATGCTTCCGAAATTGAACTTAAATTGACTTAAAAACAGAAGGTATGTGAACATTTTCATTCTACAGTTTAATGAAGGTGAAGCACCTGTTTCTCCGAAGTTGCTTTCTTCACCTTCTTCCTCACACCGCCATTCCCCCCCGAGATTTCACCATCTGCGTCTTCTTCGCCGTCTTCCTCAGACCCACCATCTTCCTTTTCCTCCTCACTCTCATCATCATCCTCGTGCTCAGACTTGCACACACAGCTTTGCTGTCCCAGGTCTGAGATGAGCAGCGCTCTTAGACCATTACTCAACTCGACGTACCTGAACGTTTGAATAAAATGATATGAAAGAAGCACATCATGAGACTAAAGAGGCAAAATCACCAGCGAGGAAAAAAAAAGACGTGTCTCACCTGTATTTCTTTGGATCGCTTGGTGATTTAACAATCTCTACGTCCTCAAGATCTTTCTCGGCATCCCCAGCTGGTTCTCCAGAAGCCAGGGTGACTCTTGTCTCGGGTTGAAGAGGTTGTGATGGAGGCGGTTCTCCGCTCTCAGGACCGAGCTCGTGGATGGTTCCACAGGAAGCTTTGGATTTGTTTTTCTGAGGCATTTCTAAACAACAGAAGATTAACACAGACCAAGGTGAGATCTCTTTGGGTTTGATTAGTGCCATAATGAAGCGCATGTGAAATGTAATGTGGTTGATTTTAAACTCTATTACAGTAAACACCTATTGGAGCAGGTACCCAATACACATAATGGACCTGATTAGGCACAAAACACACTTGTAACAATGAAAAAACAGTTACTTTTCATTGCTATATAAACTGTTATATTACTAATGTCAATAAATTGCTCGTATTTTGTAATAAATAATAAGAATAATTGAAGACTGGTCCAGGACACTGGTGTCCCCCTGGTATAACTGCACTGTCATCCATCACAGCTGAACCCTAGCTAGTTCTTCTCCTAATGTTCATGCTAGCATGCTAAAGAAAACACGTCTCTAGTGTACGTTTATCTTAAATACCAGTAACAAATATATTTATAAAAACAAGATAAAGACGATAAATATTAGTTTAAAGGTGTAACATGCGTCTTATTTACCGCTAAGAAGCAAAGAATCTACGCAAGTTCCTCTTTTCACGTCTCACGCTACTGTACGTACGCCGAGTCCCAAATCACAACAAACCCCTACGTAGGTTCACTACGTAGTGCGGATAAATAACGGATCAGGTTACCTGCCTACTCTATTAGAGTAGGGGGGTGAGTCCGTGTTCAGTCCTGCGACGATGGTGTAATATGGAGCAATCTGATTGGTCAATCGATTTAAGAGACAAAAATAAGCGATTTTTTGATTGGTTCATGCGAAGGAAAAATAAATAAATAAATAAATAAATAAAGGCTGCAAGAGCGACAACAGGAATTAGCAAGAACTTGCGTGGCTGCTGTAATGAATTAATAAATCAATTTAGATTATTAAATTAATCATAAAATAAAAAATTAAATTAATTATTTAATAATTAATTTAATAATCTAAATTGATTTATTAATTTATTATTATTATAATAATATATTATTATTTATTATTTATACTTGTTATAATTGTATAATTAATTAAACAATTAAACACTTAAATAAATGTCCACTAGTGTGGCTGCTGTAATTAATTAATAAATCAATTTAATTATTTATTTAATTGGTCATTTAATTAATTATTAAATTAACTATTTGATTAATGATTAAATTCATAATTAAATTCACCATTTAATTTATTAATTAATTACATAATTAAACACATAAATACATAAGTGTCCTAAGTGTAAGCGAATAAACAAATCATTAAACAAATGCATAAACAAACAATAAAAACCCGAATGAATACATTAATTATTTAATTACTCGAGTAATAAGTCCTGATGAGGTTAAGATCCACTACTTTATTAACATAGATAGATAGATAGATAGATAGATAGATAGATAGATAGATAGATAGATAGATAGATCATTAATTTACATTTAATTATGCAATATTATTTTGACCAAAATGTATTAATTTATTAATGTATTTGTGCATTATTTATTATTTGGTTGTTCAAACATATTTTAAGGATTTTTTTTTGTTGTTGTTCTTCATACCCATGACCCAAACCCCCACTATAATAAGTTGCTTAAAATTTGTAACAAAATGTAAAAAAGAATCACAACAAAATGACAAAATTTTTTCAACACTAATCCCGAACCACAGTTGGACATAACGATTTAAAAAAAAATATATTTTTTTTTATTCTTCTGCCAAAAATACCGCATCAATTTCAGTTATTCGAGTTCTCCTTATCCCCACCCGATAATGCTGTGGGACGTCTGAAGCGTGACAGTTCCTGTTGTCTCTTACACTACAGCAGCTATGAACTTTCATTTAATTACAGAGTCTTGATGCTTGTTCAGTCTCATTTCAAGACTTGACTACTGCAACTCTCTGCTGGCAGGTCTTCCCCTGAACGCTATTCGTCCACTGCAAATGATCCAAAACGCAGCTGCATGACTTGTGTTCAATCAGCCCAAGGTCTCCCACACCACCCCACTGCTGCGCCCCCCTTACTGGCTTCCAGTAGCTGCACGTATCAGATTCAAAACACTGATGCTTGCCTACAAGGCCAAAAATGGACCAGCACCATACTACCTCAGTGACGTCATCACACCTCGCACTGCACCACGCTGTCTGAGATCCTCCAGCACTGCTCGACTGGTACCACCTTCTCTCAGAATAAGAGGTAGGTATACTTTAAGGCTCTTCTCTGTTCTGGCACCGAGGTGGTGGAATGAACTTCTCCTAGATGTCCGTACAGCAGAGTCCCTGACTATCTTCAAGCGGCGACTGAAGACATTCATCTTCCTGAAATACCTAAATTAGCACTTCCCAACTTGTAGAATTCGAGTCATATTTATATTAAGTTTGTAATCTTGCGTACCAGTGTAGATTTATTCATTACTAGGGACTCAAAGCACTTTTTTACGTCGCTCTGGATAAGGGCGTCTGTTAAATGCCACAAATGTAAATGATGTAAATGTTTTCAGATCATGTTCTCCTGCAGGTGGACACTTGAGATAAAATGATTAATGTAATTAAATTACATTGTAATTAAATTAAAATTAAATTTAATGTAATTAAATTTACTTGTAGAGAGCTTTTAACAATTGACATTGTCCCAAAGCATCTTTACATAGTTAAAATGAGAATTTATTTGTTAGTGTTTATTAGTTTATCCCTAATGAGCGAGCGAGTGGTGAAGGGGTCAAAGAAAAACTCCCTGAGATGGTATGAGGAAGAAGTCTAGTAAGAAACCAGACTCAAAAGGAAACCCATCCTCATTAGCAACTGTTTGGGATTGTAGTAGACTCCTTGTATTATTGCATTAAACATCTCCTGGGCTTCAGCATCCTTTCTTAGAGTGTTCACATGTGTCCACAGCTGGCATAATATCTTCCAGATGTTGAAAAGGTCTTCATTATGTCCCTTTGTGTTGTAATATTTTTTATTTATTAATAAAACGCAGAGGTTCACCTCCAGTCACTTCTGTGTGGAAAGCTGCTTTGTCATGATGTGGGATGATGTGATTTTACAACCTTGTATTTCTGATTCATCAAACCAGAGCACTGTCGAAAGCAAGCACACGAGGCAAGAAGACACTTTAAACTTTAATAATTATCATTTTATATAATAATGTATATAATCATTTTACATTAATCCAAGGGTTTCCAGGATGCCATTGATCCTCTTGTTGAGTCACGTTATAGTCACATACGGTACATGGTGTGTTTTTATGATATAATAAAAGGCAATATAATACGGTGGGATACTTTTATTGTTACAAATTGCATCTAAAACCAACTTCGACAATGATCTGTACAATCACTCTATATCCTTGTGCAATTTTTTTTTCTAGCAGGAAGAAAAAAAAAAGATCACTGACAGCAAAAAAGTTACAGTACGTCTATATGTTCCTCTCCGATTAGAGCATAAAAATAAAAATCTACTCCGCAAAGACCAGCTCGATAGCTATTTACGACATCGTAATCAGAAAGATCTCATGTAAAATAAACTCCATGACATTATTCGTTAAAATGCGTACATCACTTGTTCGAAAAACTCAAATGCATGTGACACGTGAGGAACGGCACGAAAAGGATTTTGCTACGTTTCTGAAATTAGAAATCAATCGTGGCACAAGATTTACAATATAATCACACGTACTGCCGATGACTAAATATTTTTTCCCGAACGTGTCGTCACCGTCAATGAAGTGGAAAAATGTGCAGCAACAACCTGAATGTCACCTTACGACTGAATACGGTCAGTACACACGCACACGCTCATACACACACACACACACACACTCACACACACACACTCACACACACACAAGAACATTCAAATATATTGTTTTATATATTTATATATATTCCACAAGAAAATACTCACTTTTAGGCGAGAGAATATGTAAGGATTGGAGTACATGCAAGTACTAATCTACCTTTGCTATATATATATATATACAGTACAGATCAAAAGTTTGGACACACCTTCTCATTCAAAGAGTTTTCTTTATTTTCATGACTATGAAAATTGTAGAGTCACACTGAAGGCATCAAGGGCTATTTGACCAAGAAGGAGAGTGATGGGGGGCTGCACCAGATGACCTGGCCTCCACAGTCACCGGACCTGAACCCAATCGAGATGGTTTAGGGGTGAGCTGGACCGCAGAGTGAAGGCAAAAGGGCCAACAAGTGCCAAGCATCTCTCGGGGAACTCCTTCAAGACTGTTGGAAGACCATTTCAGGTGACTACCTCTTTAAGCTCATCAAGAGAATGCCAAGAGTGTACAAAGCAGTAATCAAAGCAAAAGGTGGCTACTTTGAAGAACCTACAATATGACATTTTTTTGTTGTTTCACACTTTTTTGTTATGTATATAATTCCATATATAATTCCACATGTGTTCATTCATAGTTTTGATGCCTTCAGTGTGAATCTACAATTTTCATAGTCATGAAAATAAAGAAAACTCTTTGAATGAGAAGGTGTGTCCAAACTTTTGGTCTGTACTGTATAGTGATATATTGAACAGCTGCAAAGTGCTTTATATGTCTAAAACCCTCACATTTTATATTGTGCCCATTATATATTTATTCAAACGAACCTACTGTGATATTTTATTGCCAAAAATAGAGAGCACATTAGCTTTAGTAGCCATTTTCACGTGTAGGCTAAAACTTTTTCAGTTGCTTTGGATCGTTTCTCAGATCTGAAATGTCTCATATTTCCTTACACTGTATTGATGATGCAATTATCCATATCGACTATCAATACCTGAGCATGGGAAGGTAAAACAAAACGAGGAAAAATTAATAGTGTGAGACGGTTTAATTCTTCCTGAATGTCCCTCATCTCCCTGTGTTACAGTTTTTTATTTCTCATTTGCTTTTCGAGCGTTTCTCAGATCAGAAATGAAATTCTCAAGACGACTTGTTCAACATCCACGTCGTGTCGTCACTTTTCTCTTCGATCGAATGGCGAACGCTTTTGTGCATTTATTTAATTGATTGATTTCCTACATTATCAATTGTTTCTGTTCATGTTGATCAAAATATATTATACTGCTTTCACCTGAATAGTTTTAACCCACAAAACATCTCGGCATCAGTTCATTGTATACGTCATTGAATGCAAAATGGTTAAACCAGATGTCATCATCTATCAGGCTTGAATTTCTACCTTTTTTTTTTGGAAATGCGTCACTAACGAAGGCGAGTAAACGTCTTCAGATTAACCACAGTGATTAAGTAGTTCTCTAAAAGAGGTCAAATCTCGTAAACCCTCAATTGGTGATGGAGCAAAACCCAGAATTACAATTTCTGAACATTGAGGAACAACTTGGAAATGAACGAACACTAGTACAGTACAGTAAAAGTGTGAATCCTCTTGCAATCAATATAAATCAAATATGCAATCAAATAAATATGTGTGCTGCTGAAATTCATAGATGACGTACAGAAGAAAATCAGACTTTCAATCATTGCAATCCAGTTTACATCAGGAAACACTGATACTGTGCGTCATACTGACAGCATGAACAACCATTTTCACGATCTTGTCTGTAATCAATAAATAAAAAGGATTTGTTATTCTGATGGCAACGAGATGTTCATTGACACAAATACTTACTTTTGAGAGATGAACTAAGGATTTGGAAAAACGTACAGGTTTTTTTTTGCAAGAAATCCAGTGTATTGTGCTGTTTGTTCTCAAAAATGCAAATATCAAGGATGATTCGAGAAACGCTCCAAAGCAGCTCAAAGAAACGGTAACCATTTTCACAATGATGGTGAAGACGTACTTCCTTTTGAGACACATGTGGTCATGAAGTCTATTTCCATCTACTGAACGCCTGCATACATGCCCTTTTATCCATACATGAACTCGCAGATGCTCATAACTCATGTGGTCTGTCAGAATCCTGACCATGGATGGCTGCCATTATATATTTATATCTCCAGACAAGAAGTTGAGCACTTTTTTTTGTTGTTGTCTCATTCCAAGCAAGTCCGATTTTATGTGAATTAATGGGAATAAACTGGGAATTTACAAAAGTGCAGGTCAACCAATAACAGGGAACTTGAATGTAGTTGAAAAAGAAATTTTGGATTAAACAACCAAATTGGTTGAAAGCAATTGCAATTTCTACCTGCACATTCATCAATCACATGCACACTTACTGCAGGGCGACTGAGGCCACGCCCACTACATTCACTGTGCGATCACATAACACGCACCATTTCTTGAATCCTGCACGTAAATAACAAATATTAGACAAATCCACGTTTAAAAGCTGTTGTGCAACAAAATTATATTATAATTAAATTGCCATTTTTAAAAATCTGTATTAGTTTACATGCATGTCAGCTAATGACGGGAAAACATTTTTTGTTCATGTATATATTTATCCCCTACATGTTTTAATTATTCCAGTAAATTCCCATAAAATCCTATTTAAGTCCCTAAAAGTTCCCATGGAAAGTTTCCAGAATTTTACTGGACATTTTCCGCCTCTTTGCAACCCTGGTGCGGATGCCTATTTTTTGGTATGACAACAAAATAATAGACTTGTAATAGTGATAACGTAGCGAAACTTCGTGCTCTTGACTTTTGGCAGTGAAATAACCCATTTAAGGACCCACCAAGCAGCGTTTCTGCCAAGTAATTAAATCCACCCTGAAAGCAACAAACCATTATTGTGCATAATATCTAACTTTTTATGGCCACATCATCCGAGTTGTCAAACTTGTGCTCGTTCACGGAGCAACAGTTGAAAAAAAATCTATTATAAAGCAGAGAAATTGTGTTAGGTGATCTATAAAGCACCTGCTGAGGTCTGATTCATGTGGCTCAAACTATATTTCCAAAAGTATTGGGACAGCTGACCTTTCCTGCTATATGTCGTTCTTTTTTAAACTGTTTCCCACCTCAATTGTAGGAAAAGTAGGACGTCTTTATGAATACAATTTCGCATTTACTTGAACCTGGAAACTCACACCTGTTGGTTTACATGCTTTGGAGGTGAAGATCTTGAGTGGCCTGCTATAGAGCTTTGATCTCATTCCTACTGATCACCTTTTGGGGTGATTTGGAACGTTTGCTCCGCCCCAGTCCTCCTCACCTCACCTACATCAGTAACACCCTTGTGGCTGATGAACACAAATATTCATAAGCACACTCCAAAATCTGGTGGAACATCTACCCAGAAGAGTGGAGAAAATTATAAGAGTAAATTGGCACTAAATGTGGAATGCAATGCTCCAAATATACACATACCATACGTACTTATATACAGGTGACCCAATACTTTTGGAAATATGGTGTCTCTTTGTCTGGCAGTGAACATATGCTTTTTTTTGTGCTTTGCTGGAGTCCCTGCTTTGACCTCTCTCTGACCTTTAGTTAGAGGTGTAATTAAAGTGACAGTATCGCAGTAACATTAAACTGTATATGTAACACTACTACATGTAAGGAGTTTGGAAGAGGAAAAAAAGGTGAAGGAAATGGAAAGCAGATGATAAAGACAGGATCGGGACAAATGTCTAGCATGTGTGTGTGGCCAGAGTGAGCAGGCGAAATCAGCAGCAGTTCTGCGGTAGCTGTGTCGGCTTGTCGCTAAGCCGAGTGCTCTTGGCTCCACTGACCACAGACGGGTCGACGTCCACTCGCTCGGACATCTTCACGCAGATGATGTCCACCAGGCGTTCGAACACCTGCCTGACGTTGATGTTTTCCTTGGCGCTCACCTCGTAGTACTCGAAGCCTGTTCAAATGTTCAAATAATCATCTCCACAGACTCTTGAATAGACGTCAGTGTTAAAGCGGTTGTTCTACTCACCTAGTTGATCAGCCAAGTGCTTGCCTTTCTCCACAGGTATCACTCTCTCGTCAGCCATGTCACATTTATTTCCTACCAAAATAACTTGAGCATTGTCCCATGAGTAGGTCTTTATCTGGGTTGCCCTGAAACATGATACATTTATAGTGAGTGGAGTGAAATTGTATTAACGGAGTACTGGCTGATTTAATCTTTGATGTTTCTTATTGCGATAAATGAGGACACGATATTTCAGTTTAAAAAATAATAATTCGGTGCTTTATTACAGCGTTTTGGGGAGGGGTCCACAAAGTACGCCTTAACATTTGGAACGGCCGTCTGAACGGTGCCAAAGACATATACTGAAATTTGTGTAAATATACAGTTTTATCAGTATGTACAGTATGTCATATCTATACGTAAATGTTTTGATTTCAATAACACTGAATATGAAAAATATAATTGATAGTTTAATAAGCATTAGGAGGCCTTAGAGCAAGGCCCTTAACCCTCTGTGCTCCAGGGGAGATGCTTGCTTGCTTGCTTGCTTGCTTGCTTTCTTTCTTTCTTTCTTTCTTTCTTTCTTTCTTTCTTTCTTTCTTCAGATCATGCTCTTATTGGCCTTCCCATTAGAGGATGGTTAAGCCTTATGCATTTCTGAGCATGGATGAATTAGCATCACTTCTACCTATACATTTCTGAGACTGATCCTTCTATCAGCATGGCAGAAATTTCAATTCTGGAAAATAGCCAAAGAGCTAATTCCCTGTGACAAGAGATTAACACTGTACTAGCACTTTATTCTATATCCATACTATACTATACTATACTATACTATACTATACTATACTATACTATACTATAGTATACAACACTATACTATACTATGTTATAGCCTTTATTTGTCACATATAACTTACTGCACAGTGAAATTTGTTCTTCGCATATCCCAGCTTGCTTGGAAGCTGGGGTCAGAGCGCAGGGTCGGCCATGATACAGCGCCCCTGAAGCAAAGAGTGTTAAGGGCCTTGCTCAGGGGCCCAAGAGTGGCAGCCTGGCGATACCGGGGCTTGAACCCCCCGACCTTCTGATCAGTAACCCAGCACCTTCACCACTGAGCTATCACTCCCCTAATACTATACTCTTCTATACTATACTATACTATACTATACTATACTATACTATACTATACTATACTATACAATATTATACTATACTCCTCTATACTATACTATACTATACTACACTATACTATTCTATACTATACTATACTACACTATACTATTCTATACTATACTATACTCTTCTATACTATACTATACTACACTATACTATTCTATACTATACTATACTCTTCTATACTATATTCTCTTCTATACTATTTAGGATTTTGCACTATTTCTAGGTTACTAGTTGAACTAAAGCACATTTGTTATATTCACAATTTATTTAAAATATGTGAAATTCCCAAAGCAACTTTACTGAGATTTGCATGTTATAATATTTTAATATATACTGTATGTCAGTGTCTTGAGCAACACCCATAACCCGGTCTGCTGTATCATGGCTGGCACTGTACTCTAATCTGGGCTTTCTAGAATGTGAAGAATTTTGCATTTTACAGAATTTTCGAGTGTGTATGTGACAAAAAATGGCTTCTTCTTCTTTCATCCTGACTACTATTACTACAGGGTGCCTTGCAATGGCTGACCCTAGTTAGACAAGCGCTGGGTCTGGGTCACTTAGTGTAAAGGTTGGAGTTTCAAGCCCCAGTATTGCTGCCACTCTGGGGAGCACGGCCAATGACCCTCTGAGCTCCAGGGGCGCTGTATCGTGTCTAATCCCAGCTTCCTAACATTTACATTTATGACATTTGGCCGACAACCTCATCCTCTGACTTACAACTGAGCAGGGGAGGGTTAAGGGCTTTGCTCAAGGGCCCAGGTGGTGGTGGGATTTGAACTTGTGACCTTCCGATCCAAAGTCCAATGCCTTAACCACTGAGCTACCGCCTCCTAACATCACAGGTATATGCAAACAAAGAGGTCACTGTACTTGAATGTACATGTAACAAGCATAAAGCACCTTTAACCTTAAAAGTTAAGTCCTATAAGTCCCTAATGTGGACATGAGGGAACCCATGAACCCAAAATGAGGTGGAACCCATCCTCACCAAAAGAGCATTCATACTGTATATAGTTTTATATATTTATAGATAAAAAGTAAATTAAATAGATGATGAACTCGAGCAAGGATAAAGCACTTTATGTAGTCCTGTGTATAGGTTTGTGTGCTCGTTTTGCATTATCATGTGTTAATTTCTGTTGTTTTATGTAGCACCATGATCCTGGAGAAACGCTCTTTCTGATTGGAAGTTTGGGTACCACCAAGCTGGACCCTTGTACCCTCTGTGCTGCATTGGCACTGTATCATGACTGATCCTGCATTCTGACTCCAGCTTCCTAAAATTGCTGGGATATGCAAAGGAAGAATTTTACTGTGCTGTAAAAAAAATTACACTTGACAAAGTTTCTTTTTTTTCTTTCTTTCTTTTTTAAGGTGTACTGCACTGGATATGATTAAAATAACAATAAAAGCCACTTCAAGTGACTTGACTTGAACATTAGTAATGGCGTATAGAGCTGAAAAAATATGAACTACCTGAGTCCAAGTGTTTCCCTGAACCTGGTATGTCCCTTAAACTGTTGTTAATTTCCACTACTCCAGCAGAGCTTCATGAAGAGCCTATTACATCGCTGCTAAATTGAGTTAGGCGTTTCCTGGAGCAAAACGTGCTGACGGACGTTCCCTTTTCTTGGATAACAAGGTAGACTTTTGAATGACTAGAGCTCGGAGAAGAACTCACCAGTCCTGAACGGCATTATAAGACTCCTCGTTGGTGATGTCATACATGAGAATGAAGCCCATTGCTCCTCTGTAGTAAGCTGTGGTGATAGTCCTGTAACGCTCCTGACCTGCTGTATCCTGCACAGTACAACAACAGATTAAACATTTCAATCAAGACCGGATGGACAAAACTATTGAGATACCTGATTTTTCCAGCCATGTCTGTTGGAGGCACACCATTGTATAAGATGTCTTAGGATGGCTCAGGAAAATAAAATTTTCCCTTCACTTGAACTAGGAGACCTAAACACAAAGCTCCAACTCCAACTTCATGAAGATTATTTACATGGGTTGGAAGTGTGTAGAAGATCCCCTGCTATAGATCTCTGACCTCAACCCTATTAAACATTAATGTGAATGCTGACCGCACCCCAGGCCTCCTTCATTACCTGACTTCACTATCACCCTTTTGGCTGTACGGATCTCCACAAAAATCCACAAAATCTAGTGGGACATCTTCCCAGAAGAGTGGAGTTCATTATAGGAGTAAATGGGAACTCAATGTTGAATGGGATATTCTAAAAGCAGCACATACCAATCTTCTGATTGGTCCATAAACTTTTGTCCGTATAGTGTTTACATGCAAAATGCTGCAAGAACTTGATGGAAGAAGTGAAGTTAGAGCTTGAGAATAAGAACGGTTCAGAGAAAAGGTCATTAAATGAAAGGCAAATTCATGAAATAATAATTAATGATCTGACACTCTGTCATTTATGACACGAATTATGTTTTCATGACTCTAGAAGAGCAATAGCTGCTTTATTTTGTGTCATAAACCGTTACTCCTAGACTCGTAATCACTTTAGGAACGTTTGCATTAACCAGCGAAATGCCTGTTTATGCGCTCATTCGTTTTCTTTACACCACAACACTACCTAATTATTCTGGATTTCGCTTTGAATCACTGCGGCTCTTTCTGTAGTTACAGCTGCGAAGCAAATCACAGGTTTATATGAATAACACGTTGTTGCTATAGTAACAGCTCATTCACAGCGACTTACATGGCTGTGCGCCACATGCATCTCAGCCGGTTATAAATAACACAGGGGGCTACTACGTGATCTAAACGAATGAAAAACCAAAAACAAAACATACAGCCGAATTGTTGGTAGGGAGACGTTTTGTATGGGGCGAGTCAGAATGAGGGGTTCCGGTGTCAAAGTTTCTGACTTGAAACATTACCAGAACAGAGGAGCTTCCATTTCCTGGTTTCTCAGGAACATGAAAAGCCCTTTCTCTTTCATTAACTCCAAAAAACAGAAAAGTGACTCTTTACTTATTGCATAAAATGCCACATTAGTTACAAGTTTAAGTGAAGAAGTCCACAGCACAACTAAGCATATCACAGGTGGTTTTAGATGCCAGGGTTGGCTGGATTGGTGCCTGGAGGTCTATCTGTGTGCCCAGGGGTACTACTGCACATTTGCTGAGGGGTATGCAAGATCATGGTTGGCGACCCCCGAACCCCTCCCAAAAACGAGGGGCAAACACATGAAAATATACATGCAATTGCACCCTCTTTTACCCAATTCGGTGCCCCTATGCCCTGTATATACCGCGTACCCCATTTTTCGAGCCAAATGGGGGGGTGAACTCGGACAGGTTGGAAAACCATACGAAAATCATACAAAAGTCCCAAACACAAAAATGTAGAAAAGCAAAATAGTAGCCACAGAATCAGGTCCCAAAAATCTAACACAAAAGCAAAGAAAAACTCAAAAGGGAGAACCACAAACACTCTAAAAAACCCAGGAAAGGTTACAAACAAATCTTTCTAACTGTGGCAAAAATACTAAAAAGAAAAAGGTCTTTAAAGGAAATAACAAAGCAAAAAGACAATCCAGAAACACAGGGTAGACGACATGGGAAACCAAACGCCGGGAAACAGACCACACGACTTTAACAAACATGCAAAGAAACTGGAGCCAAAAGGGGAACTCCATTAGGCCATGTCCATTAGGGGGCGCACATCTCCATAACTGAGGCGGATGAGATTCGCATCTCGATGCATAGCCAATGATACGATACATTAAAGATACATTTAAAGCAGCTACCAATGAGATGCGATTCGCCCTTATTTACGATGCAGTGCGATCCGATTTTGATTCGATTCAACGCTATGCAATACGATGCAATGGAACAAATACGATGCTGTGCAATTCAATATGGTACAATCAGTCCACGTTTATTTATTTGATTCAGACAGAGGCAAATCATCAATTTACTTAATTGCCTTCTGACTTCTAACGTGTGGCCTCTTTTACAAACACGCCTTTGTAGTGCAAAAAAAGAGAAGAAAAACAGATTGAAAAAAAACAGAAGTTCTTTTCCTGTTGTGTCTGCCGGAAGTTACAGCTCTGCCTCTGCCATGTTAATCTGTATTCTATGTGACTCTTAGGACGCGCTTTTTATTTATTTTTATTTTTATTTATTTATTTTTACAAAAACGCAGTCAAACTTATCCGGATTAGAGTAGAGGTCGCCTTAAATATACACACAAGGCGAATAGGATTCAGGTGAAAACAATAGGAGACTCAATAGGAACTCACAGAGAGGCAACGGCGACATCTGGTGGTTGTAAAGAGAAAACGCAGGTAGAAGAGTAGATACAGGGTGGAAACATGATCTGATCAGGAATATATATTTTTACAGAAACATTACACATCTACAAAGAGGCTCATTTATGAGACGAAAGTCTGCGCCATCGTCTGCGTCATCCTTTCCCCCATCAGCAACTTTGCAGCTGGCTGATGAAGAGCTATTTTTACCATCTCTCTCACTCCTGTTCAATCAGCCATGATTACAGCTCTTTTAGCACCGAACGCCAATTTACTTCTATCCTCAGCCTTAAGCGTGTGTTTACTCTCCGATACCCTCCTCCCTACTCCTTCCTCCCCTCCACACCGAGGAGCAGCTTTAATTGGCTCTGAGCATCATTTTGTCGTGTGCTGCTGTACTGCTGCTATGACAACCAGCATTGATGATGCAAGCAGAAGGAGGCTTTTGCCTGGGTTTTTTTTTTAATTCTCTTGAATAAAACACCAATTCCATTGACAGTCTGGTACACGGATGTGACTTTGAAAATGAGGATGCTGGAGACACGCATCCATGTGTTCCCAGAATAGACCTTTGCACCAAAGGGTCCAGAATGAAGATCTGGCCTGAGGTCCATAATCTCTTCGCATTAAATCCCATTTGTTTGGAGTAAGACTGTAAATTCACATTGCATATATTTATATATTTTATTATCTATGCACAGGACAAAAACTAAAGATGTAAAAACGAGGTATGAGAATAATTTCATGTATTCAGGTTATACACATACCAACATATAATATCCCGATCCTGGTGCTGGTGCTGGTACTCACCCAGATTTGGAGCTTCACCCTCTTTTCATTGCGATAAACCGTTTTCACTTTGAAGTCAATGCCAACGGTGCTGACAAACGAGTTGCTGAACGAATCATCCGCATATCGGAACAGGAAGCTGGTTTTGCCCACACTGCTGTTGCCTATAATCAGGAGCTTGAACATGTAGTCGAAGTTCTGGTCGGAACCATCTCTTTGTCCGAGGCGGTGGTCTGCTTTTGCCATCTGCAAACGCACAGATATAGATGTACACAGGAGTCCAGATGTTGCTCTGTGGCTGTGACAATGATTCCTACAGACTACCAAACGTTTCAGTTCAAGACAGGCTGAAGGGGGGGGGATGAGGAGACAGGCTTGGTCTGGCTTTGTAAAGTACACAACGATCAGCATTTAACACGTCTCTCTCACGTCTAGATGATATGGGATGATATGCATTTCACAGTTCAGTGTATTTTCACTGCAGCAGCTCAGATACTATTATGAATGAAAGAAGAGATTTCCTAAGATGACATCTTGGATTATTATAATAGGCGTTAAAAATAATATGGTGTAAACAATAGGCAGGTGAGAAAAGATTCTCTCTATCTCTCTCTCTCTCTCTCTCTCTCTCTCTCTCTCTCTCACACACACACAAACACACACACACACACACACACACACACACACACACACACACACTGAACGACGACATGCACAAATGTCCTGCGTGTAGAAATCATGCACGTCTGATCCTGCACTCTGGGTTAATTAATTATTGGTGATATGATAAAGATGCTCTCGTACCTCGAGTGTGTGAGTTGCTCTCTCTCTCTCTCTCTCTCTCTCTCTCTCTCTCTCTCTCTCTCTCTCTCTGTCTCTCTGTCTCTCTCTCTCTCTCTATCCGTCCTTTCGTCTCGGTGGGGGCAAAACTGCACTGATCAGAGACGAACCGATTTGGACGAATCGATTCGTTTCCGGCTGAAATATTTTGAATGGTTGGAGTGAACCGATTCCTTTTATCCTAGAAAAATCCCAAAATCACATCAAAAAGATGCACCTGTATGTAGATTCTAGAGTGCAGTTTATGCATAATTTAAATTATAGGAATGTTTTGGGGATCGCATATGTCTGTATATATATATATATATATATATATATATAATATATATATATATATATAATATATATAGAGAGAGAGAGAGAGAGAGAGAGAGAGAGAGAGAGAGTTAGAGTTTGGGGGCAATTACTTTTATTCAATAGGGACAACTTTTTTCCAAGTAATATATAAAATCATTATTATAAAAATGCATTTTGTATTTACTCAGGTTATCTATATAAATCATTTTAGTGTGTGTGTTTATGTATTAAATAAATTATTGGAATGTGTGTGTGTGTGTGTGTGTATATATATATATATATTGCCAGGTATTGCCACTCGATTGCAGTTGTTCCTGCATTTTGTATTTCTTCGGGTTATCTCTGTGTAATATAAATATTTGCTTGATGATTTGAATAATTTATGTGTAACAAATATGAAAATAAAAAAATCTATATTTATATCTCTAAGGCTCATCAAGTCCAATACAGCAATTCACTGCCAACAATCAAACGAATCGAACGACTCAAATGACTCGCGCTCAACAATGCAAACAGGTAGTTCAGAAGAATCGAATCTGTCAAGTGAGTCATAAATTCCTCCATCACTATTGTACAGAGCGAACCTTGGTGGCAAATGCATTTGTTTATTATGACAGTGATAATTCATTTTATAAATTATCCTCTTCACAATGTTAATATTAACTTTAATCACAGCTCATTCATTCTTTCAACATTTCTTTTTACTGAAACCCTGTATGGGTTTCAGGGATAATTATTTAATGTAAATAATTGCAACTGAAGAATCTGAGGAAGTGATCCCTCCCTCCAGTGACCACTGTTCCTGCCCCTCTCCTTGGATCTGCCAGCTTCGTCCTCAACACCATGCAGTTCCTCCAAGTTCAAACAGTCGTCTGGAGTGATATCTATCATGGAACGACCTGCCCAGTCACCGCAGCTAAATCGTGGGATGAACTGCATGACAAGATGAACTAGTGAAGAACATCTTTGGTAAGTTTTACAAGAGACACTGCAAAGAATTTCAGATGAACGTTTGGAGAAACGAACTATCTGGATGCTGAGAGCATGTAAAGCTGTTCTTCATGCCACGGGAGGATTTTTCGGTGAATATAAAGTGGAACATCTGGACTTTTATAGATTTGTTTGGTGTAGAGATTGCTGCACAGAAAAAGGCATGAGCCTCTTAAAAACCTTAAAAGACTGTGTGTTTCTATGTACTGTATATATTTTAACACTATTTTTAATTTCTGTTCTTCTTGCATTTGCACTATTGACATTTTGTAATTTGTCATAAGCTGCTTGAAGGATTCAGAATTAAAATAATATATAAACATGTTAAATCATTCCTAAAGTCCAACAAAGCTTCTAAAGAACGACCAGTTTGCTCATTTTGATTTACACCTTTGTCTTGATTAAAGAAACCATTTCTTTATGAAGAGACTGATGGAAGCCGTATTACATCACTATGAAAAGTATTATGCTTTGCCATGAGTTCTCATGAGAGCTAAAATGAATTAATACCCCACTGAGGACTTTTATACTAATAGAATTACGATTAAAACACTAATTAATCAATTTTTAAACCTTGAAAAGCATTAAATAAATATTTTAATTCATCTAGCAATAAGGTTCATACATTTACATCACTTGGCAGACGCCCTTATCCATAGCGACTTACAATAATCTCATTCATACAAGTGAGCGGTTTAGGATTAAGGGCAAAATTGATTGAACTCATGACCTTCTGAGCAGAAGTTCAATATTTTAACCACTGAGCTATGCCTTCCCCAGGTTATATAGGTGTATCTAGGGTTATGGTTACAAATCTATCAGATATCCAATAAAATACACTAAAATCCAACAGCATGACTTTAAAATTCCAAAGGACACATTAATTATGCTTTCTACTAACCAAAGCCAAGAGTCGACCACCCTCACATCAATCATAAGTACATGTTCCCAACCTCATTATTGCAGGAACGAGTGTCTTTTCAGGGTATATTATTTCATACTTTGGAAAGACAAACTTTAGGATTGTTACCATTCTTTATCCTGTTATCATGCTGGTGAAAAGGCTGCTTTTAGTGGTCTACAGTGGTCTAATGTGCAACACCTCAAACACATATACATTGATCAGACATAACATTATGAGCACCTGACTAATATTGTGTTGGTTGGTTTGTTGCTGCTGAAACAGTCGTGACCCGTCGAGCATCAACAGCATGAACTTCTTCAGTAGTTTGAGCTACAGGAGATCGTCTGTTGGATCGGACCACACGGACCAGCCTTCACTCCCCACATGCATCAATGATCCTCGGCCGCCCGTGACCCCTGTCGCTGGTTCACCACTGTTCCTTCCTTGGAGCACTTTTGATTTGATGTAAAGTAATGAAGTACAAATACTTCCTTACTGTACTTTTTCCTTCACTATTTATTTTTTGTCCATTTTTTTTTACTGTCACATTAAATTTGTTACACAAATATATAATTGTATAATGTCCTGTCTCTCACACACAACAGACGTAGACTAGTTTAGAAAGCTCACAATGAACAGGTAGAAGGCAGTAAGAAGTCTGGGGGTAACGTGGAGGAGACAGAGGGAGTCAGTGATGGAAACATGACTGAGAACAGAGACATTCCTGATCATCATCTTTTCTCTGCTGGTGTTCTACATGGTGGATCTTCAGCCTGCATACATTCATTAGAGAATATTTGAAATTATTTTGTAATAATATATTAATATGACGTGAGGTTCAGTTACAGCGTGACACTAAAACAGGTAGTAATAATCACTACTTTTTACTGAAGTACACGTCAGAGCTCAAACTTCTTTACTTTAACTTGAGTGAAAAAAGTGCAGTCAGAACTTCACCTTTTACCAGAGTCTTTTAACACATCAGTATCTGCACTTCTACTCTAGTGAAGGATGTGTGGACATCTCTGCTGCAGGAAATACAAGCGCTGCAGTTTTGGAGATGCTCTGACCCAGTTGTCTCGCACTTCATTTGTCCTCCTTCTGACATCAACTTTGAGGACAAAATTTTCACGTGCTGCCTAATAAATATATCCACCTACGAACGGGTGCCATGATAATCAGTGTTATTCACGTTTGGTGTACACACACACACAATATATACAGTACAGACCAAAAGTTTGGACACACCTTCTCATTCAAAGAGTTTTCTTTATTTTCATGACTATGAAAATTGTAGATTCACACTGAAGGCATCAAAACTATGAATGAACACATGTGGAATTATATATGGAATTATATACATAACAAAAAAGTGTGAAACAACTGAAAAATGTCATATTGTAGGTTCTTCAAAGTAGCCACCTTTTGCTTTGATTACTGCTTTGCACACTCTTGGCATTCTCTTGATGAGCTTCAAGAAGTAGTCACCTGAAATGGTCTTTCAACAGTCTTGAAGGAGTTCCCCGAGAGATGCTTGGCACTTGTTGGCCCTTTTGCCTTCACTCTGCGGTCCAGCTCACCCCTAAACCATCTCGATTGGGTTCAGGTCTGGTGACTGTGGAGGCCAGGTCATCTGGCGCAGCACCCATCACTCTCCTTCTTGGTCAAATAGCCCTTGATGCTGTGGCAGCGTGGGCGTGGCCGAGCGTCGGTTTGTGAATGGAGAGTGGGTCCGGGAGCCGGTAGGCGGGGGATTGCCTCACCTGAAGATTATGTGACCTAATGAGTGTTCTCTGTTTTCCAGTGATCGGGGGGTGCATTTAAGGAGGAGAGGGTGTGTGTGAGACGGGTGGTGTGTGTATGCGCGTGAGCCAGAAGACGTGCTGCATGAGACCCTAAACGAGCTTTTTTTTTAAAACAACATAGAACCCAAATGCAAAAAAATAGAAAATCCAACCTTTTATTTAAGTACATTACTTTGGTGGTAAAAAAAAAACCACACATTTAAAAAAAAAAAAAAAACAACTTGAAATCTTGTGTGCCACAATTATTGGCACCCCTAACAATTCCTCTGAAAAATTTAATTGTTTTTTTTTTTTAATATATTTTTCTGTAGTTGCTAAGGTTGGTCAGGGTATCTAGGGACTTTTAATTAGTAATTCATGATTTCCTGTTTCCCTGGGGTATAAATATGACGTGACACAGAGGCCTAATTCTCTTACCCATTTGTCAACATGGCAAAGACAAGAGAACACACCATTCAAGTAAGGCAGATGTGTGTCGACCTTCATAAGTCAGGCAATGGCTACAAGAAAATAGCCACTCGCCTTAACTTGCCGGTATCTACAGTCAGAGGAATCATTAAGAAGTTTAAAACAACTGGAACAGTGACAAACAAGGCTGGAAGAGGTCCCAAGTTTATCTTGCCACAACGCACAGTGAGGAGGATGGTAAGAGAAGTAAAAAAATTTCCCAAGCTCACCGTCACAGAATTGCACCAAAGAGTGGCATCTTGGGGTCACAGAGTCTCCAAAACAACCATCAGACGCTCTCTACATGCCAACAAGCTGTTTGGGAGGCATGCAAGGAAAAAGCCTTTTCTCACTAACACTCACAAACGTAAACGTCTGGAGTTTGCTAAGCGGTACTGGGACTTCAACTGGGATCGTGTGCTTTGGTCAGATGAGACTAAGATTGAGCTTTTTGGCAACAAACACTCTAAGTGGGTCTGGCGTAAAACAAAAGATGAGTATGCCGAAAAGCACCTCATGCCCACCGTGAAGTATGGTGGAGGATCTGTGATGCTGTGGGCCTGTTTCTCTTCCAAAGGCCCTGGACCTTGTTAGGGTGCATGGCATTATGAACGCTTTGAAGTACCAGGATATTTTAAATAAAAACCTGATGGCCTCTGCCAGAAAGCTGAAGATGGGTCGTCATTGGGTCTTTCAGCAGGATAATGATCCAAAACATGTGGCAAAATCTACACAAAAGTGGTTCAGCAGTCACAAACTCAAGGTCCTCCCATGGCCATCTCAGTCCCCAGACCTCAACCCAATCGAAAACCTGTGGGGCGAGCTAAAGAGAAGAGTGCATAAGAGAGGACCCAGGACACTGGATGATCTAGAAAGATTGTGCAAAGAATGGTCAAAAATCCCTCTCTCTGTGTTCTCCAATCTTGTGAAATGTTATAGGAGGAGATTAAGTGCTGTCTTGTTGGCAAAAGGAGGTTGTACAAAGTATTAACATCAGGGGTGCCAATAATTGTGGCACACATGATTTCAAGTTTTTTTTTTTCTTCTAAATGTGTGATTTTTTTACCACCAAAGTTATGTACTTAAATAAAAGGTTGGATTTTTCTCTTTTTTTGCATTTGGGTTCTATGTTGTTTTAAAAAAAAAAAAAGGAGAATTTTTAGAAGTCCACGACCACATCTTAAACAGGGGTGCCAATAATTGTGGAGGGCACTGTATATATATATATATATATATTAATAAATGGACATTCAGGTGCCATCGAGATCAGGATGGTTCCCTTTCAACTCTGGTTCCTCTCAAGGTTTCTTGCCATCTCAGAGTGTTTCCTTGCTACGTGCAACAGACTCGCTAATTAGGGAACAAACTTAGAGACACTAAACTTATACATTCTTTTATACAACTTTGACTCATTAGTGCTTTACAAACAAATTCACAGAAAGCAAACAAACCAATCACACGGTCGAGTTCAAATCACACCATGTTATTAAAGGCTTTGCAAACTGGAGGTACATGAAATAGACCTCAGGACTGATGTAGAAATGAAATCAGACTGCAGAATGACAGCAGTAAAGCACAGTCAGTTCAGTGCAGGGATCAACGCGAGACAGTTTTTCCCTGCCAGGATGTTCCAGTGCTCTTCCGTTTCATTATGCATGTCTCGTCTGGGCCTCTGTCCCACAGGACCAGGTGTTACTTTGCAGTGACCCTTTGTCCTATCCCGCTCTGCTCGAGCTCTGCAATCACAGACATGTGCTTGAACTCCGCTGGTCTGTGATTGAAAGTCTCGACTAGTTGGAAAGTCTCATGCCTTTGAGCTGCATAAAATAACTGCACCTGATTGGCCAAGCACTGAGCTTCATGGACAGTCTGGAAAACGAAAATGAAGAACATGCAGAATATTAACGGATTTTAAAGAAAGTAAATTAATTTAGATATATATTTATATAGAAAAATATATATAATTTCTATATAAATATTTAAAATAAAATTACTTATATAAAAATGTAAAGGGGGAAGAAATGCTAAACAAAATTGTTAGTTATTACTACATTTGTAAAAAACAGTTCACAAAAAAAATTTAATTAAATGCCTGCTTGATTAAATAATAAACTATATTTCGAAAAATATATAAATAAAAATCAAATAGAATAAATCAAATAATTATTAATTATTATATCGATGAAATTGAGCAATCAATGAAAAAGGGGCAAAAAAAAAAAGGTATTAAATAAATAAATAAATAAATAAATAAATAAATAAATAAATAGAGAAATTAAATTAAATTGTATACATTTGGGTCTAACAAATGTGCTTGTTTTACATTTAATCTAAAAAAATTCTTAATATATGTCCGCCACTTAATACGTTTGTAACGGTACTCAGATTGTAACTGTGTTCCGCACGTAAAAAGAATTGCATTCGGTACACGTGTGCACCAAACCCGAAAGCCCTGTACTGAAAAAGTTCGGTACGAGTACGTGTGCTGTTACACCCCGAAATAAAAAGATATACATTTCACTATTTACTCCAAACTATTACTAGTTAACTATTCCACATAGTCACTTGCTTGTGCTACTCACGATAAACTTGCTATCCTTCTCAGCAGTCATGAGCACGATGTCCTTGTCCTGCTTCAGGTCCGTGTAATGGTACAGAATCAGCTGACTCGGCGCGTTCTCTCCCAAAGTCTGGACGGAAAACCAACCACACGTGTTAAACTCCAGGCTAAACAATGGGATGCGACTTAATCCGTTTGTAGGATTTTTTTTTTTTTTTTTTACCTGAACATTGATGAAGGAGGTGAAGTGAAGCTCCTGACCAGCCCACTGACCCAGAAAGAATTCATAGCCTTCTTTCCTGGGCAGAGCGTAAAGAAACTATTGGAGGAACAACATGGCTGATGTTAATTAATACATCAATTCATTAATTAAACTGAAGTAACAAATAAATGCATCGCAAATATTCTGTTGTAATTTGGTACAGCATATTAAATTGATCAAATTCTAATCAAATCTAATCAACAGATTAGATGCTCTGCTGTGCTCTAATGTGCATGTCACAAGTAAAAAAAAAAAATCTTCCTCTTTTAATACAGAATGAGGAAAATTCTGAGCTAAGGTTTTTTTTTTTTTTTAAACAATGCTGCCACCTGGTGGCAAAACACTTATTATCATTTTCTTCAAATAAATCTCAGGAATCCCATCTTTGGTCCTCCACATAAGCTCCACTCCTCTGGGAAGATGTTTCACTAGATTTCAGAGAGTGTGCTCATGGAGATTAATTCAGCTACAAGGGTGTTAGAAAGGTCAGGTACTGATGTAGATGGGGAGGCCTGGGGTGCAGTCAGTGTTCACATTCATCCTATGCAATAGTGTTGAGAGCAGAGCTATAAGCATGGGAATCTTCAACATCTTTCCAACCATGAATCCACAAATGGCTAAAAAGGTCAGATGTCCCTGTACTTTTGTGGACACAGTGTAGATTGGAAATGTTAGGACCATCACCACAGCTTTCTACAAAGGAGCAATGAGCTTCATTCTCATGTATGACATCATTGACTAGGAGTCGTTTTAATGCCGTACAGGACTCGCGAGTTCATATTCAAAAATCAGATGTCCCAATGCTTTTATTGTGTTTATTATTTTTTTGGTCCAAATGATCCAAAGTGGACATCATCATCTTCAGTCTTATAGCTCAGTGTGGCCTAAACAGACAATAGTCTAAATGCTGGCTAAATTAAAAAAATAGGGTCCTTAGGGTCAAAAAACAATTAAATAAACCCGGCCGGTCAAGTATATTATTCTTGTATCTCTTACCATTGGGCACAACTTGGCACGGTTGATCATCATCTCAAAAGTCGAGCCCTGAAGTATAAAAAGTGAAATCTTAGCTGTCTGACGGTTAGAAGTCGACCGATTCATAGATTTTTGCCGGAATTATCTGCAAAAATCCACAGCGATGGCTAGTTTTTCCGGGTTGCTGTCACAAGAGCAGCCTCTAGAGGGGAATCACAGACACCACGTGCTGTTTATTTGACTTTTTTTTTTCATACATTTTTTTCTTTTCTTTTTAGAAGCAACCAAGATGTTTTTCTTTTTTGGAGTGTTTCTTTTTGTTTCAGTTTGAATACATCTCTTTAATCGTCTGCACTATTTATTAATATAATAATTAATTTAGCACATTTTCATGTTTTTTGTTTTTATCCAGTATCCAGTTATTAATTAATCGATTATCGGAAAGTACATTCCAACCTAGCTATGAAAATCGCTAAAATCCACTATCGGTCGACCTCTAATTAAAATGTAATTTAAAAAAAATACAATTTATAAATAAAAATTTATTTTATCAAACAGTGAGTTTTGACCAAATATTCTCCAAATACGAATAATAATATAATTGTGCCCTGGAAAAACTATAGAAATGTGTTTACTTACCGGTATGACAGCACTGATTGTGTCTTTTGTTGAGTAGTAGTTCATCCAAAGCTACACACAGAAATATGTAAAAAAAATATAATAATAATTTAACCAAACTATTATGCATGAGCTAAACATGGGCACGATATATATACACAGATAAAATAACTAAAACCGGTCACCTCTCCAACTTCAGGACCAGACTTGTCCTTCACCATGTCGAGGTTGAGAATGGAATCTAACGTCTGGTAAAACAAGCAATCAGGAATAAAACAGAGTGACACACAGCCAAAAAAATCTTAGTAAAAGATTTGCAGTTATACACAGTTTAACGACCTTGTTTTTGGTAAAACCTCCAGGTCCTGCTTTGTCTGTCTTATCTTTCTGGAAGCACAAGAGTAAAAATAGTCCACATTAAAAAACGTCACTAAAATAACTGAGTATACTAGAGGAATGAAGGATACATCAACACAGGTGCAAGTTACCTCCTTCTCCAAGAATTTAATGAAGTCAGCTTGTTTCGAGTGTCCAACAGGTTCTGTCTTTATCTCAATGCTCTTCTCAAGTCGAGCTTTGTATTCTTGAGGTTTGGTGCTGGAGAAAAAATAAAGGAAATATAGGATTGATTACACACTTCCGGGAAGATGTTCCACTCGATTTTGGAGTTTGCTTGTGGAGATTCCGTCAGCTACAAAAGTGTTAGTAAAGTCAGGTGCTGATGTATGTGGAGGTCTGGGGTGCAGTCAGTGTTCACGATCATCATGTTCAATAAGGTTGAGGTCAGAGCTTTATAGCAGGAGATCTTCCACACACTTCCCCACGTTTACATGTACCCATGTAAAGCATATTAACCCTTGTAAAGCTATGGAGCAATTTGTGATAGAAGAGTATCTGTGAGAGTGAAAGGGAAAGTTTATAGGACTGTGGTGAGACCTGAGATGTTGTATGGATTAGAGACAGTGGCATTGAGTAAAAGACAGGAGGTGGAGCTGGAGGTAGCAGAGCTGAAGATGTTGAGGTTTTCACTGGAAGTGACGACGATGGACAGGATTAGAAATAAGTTTATTAGAGGAACCACACATAGAGGAGGGACATGGGGTATATCCGTAGGAGAATGCTGAGGATGGAGGTGCCAGGAAGTAGGAAAAGAGTAAGACCAAGCATTAGGTTTATGGATGTGGTGAAGGAAGACATGCAGGTAGTTGGTTTGAAAGAGGCAGATGTGGAGGACAGTAGTATGGAGACAGAGGAGCTGCTTTGGCGACCCCTAGCGGGAGCCGGAAAAAGACGAAGAATAAGAAATTACAAGTGTAGCATTTATATTATATAATTTATGCTTTATATAATTTATTTATTTATATGTAAATGAGAAATTATAGCCAATAGTGTTCCTGTATGACAGTAATACAGATAGCAACCTTGGCTTACCTCCGCAGTTTTCTAATTTTCTCCTCATATTTACTATAATACGGGTTTTCCTCTAATTCTGGCTCCCTTTTCATAGAAAAAGCCCGCAGCTGATTTGATACAAGTCCGGGAATAAAAGGTCGGATGCCCGCAGCTCTCACAGCCAACATCCCACGGTACAGACAAGCCATTTGCACCATGGCCGCCGCCATTTTCTCCCCGTCGCACATCAATAGTGTTCCGGGTAAACTGCGGCAGATTATTGGTTCCGCTTACACAAAACCGTGGAGATGGGGAGGAGAAACTAAATTTAGATTTTGACCCTAAAATGATCAAATATTTATTTCCGCACTGAAATAGAAAAATTAACAATTAAAAAAAAAGAAAAAAAAAGAAAATCTTGAGCAAAACAGGTTACGTTAATGCTGAACGTCAAAATAATGCCACGTGATCACATATTCAAAATATCACATCATGTTCACAATATATCACAATATGCTCACTAGCACCTTTTTGTTCTTTTGTTTTTTGGAAGGTTGTTCAGTAGTAGTTTAGAGGTGCAGGGTTTGGCATCGAAACTGGGAAATTGTAGATCATTGGTTAAAATATTGGACTTCTGATTGGAAGGTCATGAGTTCAAATTCGCCCACTCCAGGGCCTCTGTGCAAGCCCTCATCTCCTCAAATGTATAAATGATATAATTAGATGCAGGTGGCCTTATCCTGAGCGAAGTCTTCTCATTCATACAACTGAGCAGTTATTGGGTGAGAGCCTCGCTCAGGTGCACAGAAGTGACAGCTTGGTGTGGCTTGGATTTAAACTCATAAACTTTAGATCCAAAGTCAAATGCCGTAAACACTAAACTACCACCTCTTCCAAGAGATGAATCATATCTGCAAATGCCCTAAATAGTAATGTAATGCAATGTGAAGTCACAGCCGTCCGATCAGAAGTCCAACACCGTAACCCATGAGCAACCGCTTAAATAACAGTAATGGAAATAAATAAATAAATAAATGTAAAAATAAAATTCTAGCAATATTATGGTGTAATAGTTAATATAACATTTTACATTTGTATAATTGTACAGTAATATAACACTGGACATTGTTTTACCACAAGTTCTAGATTCTAGTGACCCACAGTGTTCCTAATAAAGCATTATAAAGCACTAACTATAAGCATTATGGATACAGTTTTTCATCAGAAGGCAAAGGAAACACAAATCTGAAACTTTACATTAATTTCACACGCAGTGCTGTGCAAAAGAATTTGCTGTAAATAAAAGACGCCTTCAAAAATAATAAAAAGGAATTATTTCTACATTGAAAAGTACTGAGAAAACCCTTCTCTGCCAGACTAATCTCTATCTGAATCACTGAAGTACCTGTTAATAGATTTTTTAATATAAATATGCATTTAATTATTCTTAATAGTTTATGTAAGAGTTTCTATACAATCAGATTTAAAGGTTTTCTTACCACATTATCTGTGTAAATCTTTGAGAGAATGTCCATTGTTAAAAGCGCTATACAAATAAAAATGAATTTAATTTCAGCCCTCACATCACATGCTGCCAGGGTCAAAGAAACCTGCCATGAGGTCTTCAGAATCTGCAGTGCACGTGTCGTATCTTGTTGCTGTTGCTTTAACCAATCAGATTGCGAGTTGACGGCACTGCGGCATCTAGCAGGCGTACAATAACGTCAACATTTTCACGCCTTTTGATTGGACGGTCAGAGAGTGCACTAGTCAGATCTATCATTGTGGCATATCAGCAGGTTATTTCCATTTAACTGTATCATTTGTTGTGGCATCTATGAACGCTGATTTCACCACTTTGGCAAATATATTGACCAGTTCAGTATCAAATACAGTAAAAACAGAATGCAATGATTCGCAAAGCTCAAAAATCCATGTTTTATTCACAATAAAACAAAAAAAAAATCAAATGTTTAAACTGAGAATATATATATATATATATACCATTTTAAGGAAAAAGATTAAGGTCATTTTAAATTAGATGGCTGCAACACGTCTCTACAAAAGCTGGGACAAGGCCATGTTTACCGCCGTGTAGCATCACGTCTTTTGTCTGTATAAATCTGACAACTGAAGAGACCAGTACTAAAGTTTTTTGGGAGAGGAATGTTGTCCCATATCAAAATCAAATCAATCAAAGCAAATCTAATTTTATATCATATATTTCAAATCAATTTTATATCATATTTTATTTATGATATGTGTCTGATACAGATATGATAAATAAAATACTAGCTGCCTAACAGCATCTATTGCTCTAAAACCTGTATTATTGAATTCAAAATGACCTTATTTTGTCCCTAAAAATTGTAAATTTCCTCAGTTTATTTGTGATTGTATTTTACAGTTTTATTGTGAATAAAAAAATCACAATTTTGTGGGTTTGTGAGATTTGCTAATTTGTTTTTATTTACATTTTACACTGTGTACCAAATGTTTAGGAACTGGGATTGTACATATTCTGGTAAATAATGTAGTCATTGTAAAATAAACCAGATGTACAGCCTCATATTATATATCAAATATTTATTTATGGTTTACAAGTTAGAAAACAATGGCATATGTTCAATAAAGATATATTCATTGTCCTCTATATGTTCTCTTCTGCACCTCTTTCTGCACAAATATATTTGTATTCTGTTATTGTTGTACAGTTTTCTGTGGTCCATATTTTCTGACCCCGCGCTAGCACACAGCTGTCTGAGGAGCCATAATGATCTGTAGCCGTGTTCTCCTTAAGTTTGGAGAACTTCACTGCTGTCCTGTCAGCCCAAGACCACCGGCCTGGGGATCCAGAAAGTCCTACACACCACACACACAAACACAACAGCCATGATTTATAGATAGACGGCTAGACAGACAGACAGACAAACAGACAGACAGACTGACAGAGTGCATCTAGTTACAGCCTTATTTACAAATGGATTAAATTCATTATTTTCCTAAAAATTCTACAGACAAAACCCCAAAGTTTTTCTGTACCCTTCCCCAGATCTGTGCCTGAGGTCTACAGACAATTCCTTGAACTTCATGGCTTGGTTTGGTTTGTGGGACCTTCTATAAACAGGTGCATGCCTTTCCAAATCATGTCCAATTCAACTGAATTTACCACAATCAAGCTGTATAAACATCTCAAGCACGATCAGTGGTAACAGGATGAACCCAAGCTAAATTTTGTGTGTCATGACAAAGGCTGTGATACTTATGTGCATGTGATTCTTTTCGTTTTTTAATTATTAATACAACTGCAAAGATTTTAAACAGACTACTTTCACTTTGTCATTATGGGGTATTGTTTGTAAAATTCTCAAGAAAATAATTAATTTAATACATTTTTTTATAAGGCTGTAACATAACAAAATGTAGAGAAAGTGAAGTGCTGTGAATACTGTGAATGCACTGTACATAGAAAGAAATTTCTCGGAAAAATACAGGTACACAGCAATGAAATGCAGTTTAGCATCTACCAGAAGTGCAAAATAGAAGAAATTGTGCAAACTGACAAGTGCAGATAAATGTGCAAGTGTAAAAATGTGCATAAACTGTTGAGTTAGTGCAACAAATAAATATAAAGTGTACAAATGGGCATATACACACGTGTACAAAATATATGTACACGTGTACAAAAGTTATACACAGTGTATATACAGATGATATCTAGGCTGTTACACAGGCAACAACTGCTTTACAAGATATACAGTAGGTAAAATATTATATTGTGTTTACACCGGTCAGGCATAACATTATAACATTACAAGCGGTGAAGTGAAGAACACTGATGATCTTATCATAATGGCACCTGTTAGTGGGTCGATATATTTATTAGGTAGCAAGTAAACAATAGTTGTTTTGTCAGAAGCAGGAAAAATGGGCGAGCGTAAGGATTTGAGCGAGTTTGACAAATCGTGACGTCTAGACGACTGGGTCAGAGCGTCTCCAAAACTGCAGCTCTTGTGAGATGTTCCTGGTCTGCAGTGGTCAGTATCTATCAAAAGTGCTCCAAGTAAGGAACAGTGGTGGTGAACACAATGTTAGGCAGGTGGACATAAAGTTGTGCCTGATCGGTGTATTCTACTGTAGATGTACTGCAAAATGTTGGCGTCCTCACCAATCCAAAATGGTTGTTTTCCAGCAAACCTCCACAGCCATTTCATATGATTCTTCGATCGAACGCTCGTCAAGTGACTGTCAAGACTGGATTTGTAGCATCGGTGAAAGAAAACAACTAGTTAAAATACTGACTGCTATAAATATAAATAAAAGAATGCAGGGATTTTGATGAACATACACCGTGCATGCATGCTGAGCATTCCTCCAGCTGGCTACACCCGGGCCCAGGATGTAGCAATGCTTTCTGTAATAGGTCCAACCAGGAGGACAAACAACACTAACAGCCTTTGCAGACTGAAAGGAAAATATATATAATCGATTATATAATATATATAATCAATTATTTGATTTGCTCACAATCAATAATAACCTTGTGCTGGTAAAGAGCTGAAGTGAAGCCGGTAGAAAATGTGTCTCTCTGGAAGTTCTCCAGCGGTCTGGAGTCAGCAGAAAATTCAGGCCAGTTCCAGATTGGAGTGATCTCAACTTCTGGGTGGACACGAGGCACTGGTATCTTCATCTCTGGCCTTACAGAAATCAATCTATGGTGCTAAAAGCCAAAAGTGAAGAAGTAGAAATCACACAATTAGAAACTTTTCTATTTGCTATTACTTTTAAAAAGTCTAAATACTAAAAGAGAGACAGCGGCTGTCAAAAATGTGGAAACACCTCATCTTATATGTTTTTTAAGAGTTTTGAGTCCAAATGTGACAGTTTTGACTCTAACAGAAGAACTTGTGTAAGAGGAAAAACAGGAGAGAAGATGTGAGCAGACTCCCTCACCCCCACGGACAAACATGGACGTGAAAGTTTAATGGTTTGGGGTTGTTTTGGAGACTTATTCCGGAAAGTGAAAGGAATCCTGAACCAACACGGCTCCCATTCCCTACTTCAGCACCATGCTAATGTCCTAATTGGAACCGACTTCGCAATATGACAAGATGATGAGCCGATGCGTACGTTCGAGGTCTGTAAGCGTTATTTAGAGAGCAGACGGTCGTCTGGAGTTATTTCTATCATGGACTTGATTTCTATCATGATTTCTATCATGGACCTGCCCATTTACCGCACCTCAATCCTACTGAACTGCTCTGGGATGAACTGAATCACAAGAATAAAAGAAATCTCCATCTAGTGAAGAACATCTTTGGAGAGTTTTCCAAAAGGGCACAGCAAAGTATTTCAGTTGAATGTTTGGAGAAATGAACTTTCCAGATGCCAAGAGCGTGTAAAGCTGTTCTTCATGCTGGGGGAGGGCTTTTCATTGAAAATAAAGTGGAACATCTGGACATTTACATTTGTTGCATAGAAACAATATATAAAGAATTATAGAAATATGCATACATTTACTGACACTATTAGTTTTTCGATTTAAAAGTATTCAGGCTGAAGAGATGTAAATAATACCAAATTTGTATGTGAAGATTCCTCTCTCGCTCCAGATCGATTATTTCCCAGCACTCTTAGCTGTCTCCTTCCTTGGCTGGGGAATGGCTGGTCCGCTGCCTCTGTACCACGGAAACGAATGTACTGTGTGCGGTATGGGACATCGCCTCTTGGTTGATAGTTCTCCCATACAATCCCAGTATTTGGATCTGGTGTGTAGTCATCTTCCGCTGCTCCTTGCGTCGGTGGAGGAGGAGGTGGAGGCTTGTGGATCCGTGGAGGATGTAGGACAGGACGTTTTTTCTCGTCATTCTCAACAATCAGGTCATCTGGGTCACATCTATCTAAGGGCGGAGACTTACATATATAACATACACCAGTGCAACTTTTACAGCTTGTTGTCTAAAACTTTTGTGTCAGCACTAAGAACAGGGACCATGTTTTCCACAAGCTGCACTATAACATTCAATGCCACATAACCACCTGATCCGAATGTGCTTTATTCAATAATATGTCTGCACTTGCAACTGCTCCCATCTCATTACATTAAACTATTGTCCACAAACAAAATGGTTGTTATGGTAAAAATCAGTGACGGCCCGTGCATTTCACCCCCAGGCCTTCAGTGGTGTCCTTCCTGAATTAATCCACCTCTTAATACCATCATTATGACGGCTCTAAATACTATGAATGGTTTAGAGAGAAGCAGTAGAACAGAGCGCTGCATCACAAACAGGGATCTCATACAGTGAGAATGAATGTCACCACTAAAGCAAGAAACCCAATGAACACAATTTAACACTTCTCCTTTCACTGTAGCCACAACTGCACCGCCCACATACCTCATCTATATCAGAAGCATCGATATTACCCTCATCCAATGACCCTGGGTTTTCCCTGCATTTCTTTTTCCGTGTACTACTGTTTTCCTGGGAATTTGACATTTTTCAATTGTGTTTTTTGTCCAAATTTTACAGGATTGAAAAGTAAAAATGGTACTTAAAAAAGCTTAACAACTGTCTTGTAAATGTCCTTGTAAGTGTGTCTGCAAAAAACTAATCAAATTTATTTTCCTAAATCCACACGCATATATTTGAGTTGTGCAGTTTGCTACAGCGGAGGTTCGCAAGCTCTGACTAGTGCGCTCTCTGACCAGTCATTTGAAGGATGTAAAAAAAAATGCAGACGTTATTGTACGCCTGCTAGATGGACCCGGAACTCGAAATCTTATTGGTTAAAGCAACGGCCTTCAGGCAATATTAATTTTACAAAACAGGCGCCGGCACTGCTGACTGTGAAAGGCTTACAGCAGACTTTTTCAACCCTGGCAACTCGTGATGTGACGGCTGAAATCTGATTGGATAAAAACTCTAACCTAAACTTACTCATTTGTGCTGCTCCTAAAAATCCAAGACAATAGAGTATTAAAAATAATTTTAAAATCAGCCATATCTATCCATATCTACATTATTTACCATGCCTGGGATCCACAATTTCCACTGAGGCTCTGCTTATTGCACCTAAAACAACGTTCTTCTGGGCTTTCAGCACCACCTCCATATTCTCATGGTTCTCCTCCAGCCCGTCATCTTTGAGGTAAATATTCCAAAATTTGACAGTGACTCCTATGAAAGATGAAAATACAGAAAGTGTGATATTGGTCTTCCACGTTTCTATAGTGTAACGACCATACATGACAAACGTATATAATATAATCATTCAAAAAATGTTTGGGGCTTTTTATGACGTATCTGTTAACCATGTTCAAACATCTGAACAGGGAAAAGGGTGATCTCTGTGGCTTTCACTGCGGCATGGTTGTTTGTTCCAGGTGGTCTGGTTTGGGCATTTTATAAACTGCTGATCTCATGGGAATATAATCCACAGCAGTTACTACAGTTATGAATAAATGAGGCAATTCTGTGGGTCGATAAGAGCGGCTAAAGACGCATGTCACATGCATGAACGTATAAAATTAAACTCAAGACACCTGGATCAAACTGGATCAGACTAGCCGAGCTGTGAGTAAAGTCCTTCCCCCTCTTGGCCGTACCATCTTCCACCTGAAACATGAAAAGTGGACCGTTTTCTTTCACATCACAACAAACTTCATCCTTTCTTTACACCAAGCCTGCATGCAACCCCCCCCCCCCCCCTTTCCTTCTCAGAACTTTAGCACTGCTTCTTCTGAAGTTCACCTGGATGCCAACATAGGCAGGGTCTACGCTGTTCCCACTGCGCATCACCTGCACGGCTAGAGTTCCTGCGTTCTCACACACGCGATAACAGGAAGCCGTCAGCTCCACCCGGGACCATCGGAGCTCCATTCTAGGTTTGGCACACAGAGTTCACACTAAATTTGGCTTTGAACTGTGTTGAATTAACCGCTTTCCAAACGAAAAAAAAAACACGTTTATGAAGAACTTTACCTGTGGATTAGAGAGTGAACATGTCAGTCTAAGAGATTCACAGAAAAAATAGGAAGTTATCTTGATATTGAAAACCAGCCAAGACTGATGGCATCCAAAGTTATAAAACTAGTGGGACACCTGATTTTTTTTTTTTTTTAGAAAACTAGCATTAAATTTCCCCTTTTCACTTGAACTAGGAGACCCAAAACTGTTCCACCATCACATGAAGCCAGTTCCTTTCTACATTGGTTGGAGTGGAAGATCTCCTGCTATAGAGCTCTGACCCTCAACCCTCTTGAACAGGATGACTGTGAATGCTGACTGCACCCGAGACCTCCTCACCTCATCTCATCTCATCTCATCTCATCTCATCTCATCTCATCTCATCTCATCTCATCTCATCTCATCTCAAATATTTGACTTTTTACTTGACTACATTTTGTGAAATCAGTCGTTCATTTTTATTTATAAGGATAAAAACGTAACTGGTCAAACACTCAGCGAGTCACCAATCAGGATCGAGCTCTGTTTTGGACTCGTTTTGATTGGCGCTTGGTGCATCTACTGATCACAACATACAGTTAAGCATCAATTCAACAGCAAGCAGAACATTTAGAGAGGAATAAATGATGAAGAAACTCCAGACTCGAACTGGACACAACACACGTGGGATTATTTGCGCAATGTTTTTTTAAGGTAGTTGAAAAGAAGGTTTTGGGTTCATGATGATTGTAATAGAAATCAATCAGTATTTGAGTCATTAATATCATTCTATTAATAGATCAGTGTGCTGAGAGTCACATTCGAGTCTTTTCACATAAGGTGATTATGTTAAGAGTCTTGTGATAAAAATGATAACAAGAAAATTATAGCCATAATAAATCAAAGTACTTTGGATACTTAAGTACATTTGAAGGCAAAAACTTTTGTACTTTTACTCATGATAACACAAGTACAAGCTACATTCAGTGTGAGAGTTGGAAAAGTCTATTTAATGCCTTAAAGTCCCAGGAATTTACCCAAATTTGGCCAAATGTCATTGAAATAAACACTAAGATAAATTACTGAGTAATATTTATTTACAGTAAATTAAAGTTAATCTTAAATTAGCTTTTTTTTAATGAAACTTAAACCATGTAGGAACATTTTGAACAAACCCCTAATTATGTACAAACTTCTGAATTTTATATCTATCCTTAATATATACGTTATCTCTAAAAACCTACACTTCTGGAAGCATGATGTTGCCTGCTGGGTCAGTAAGCTGGAACTCAAAGCTGTCTGCAGTCACTTCCATGTCTGAAGGAATAACGTAGCGGACTGCTTTCTGGTCCACATCCTTTTGGGTGAAGCGTCCTTTAATAAATCCACCTATAAACAGCGAAACACAAACATACATTTAAATCCTGTTCCTCCTTCTCCTCCTCATCATCATCATCATCATCATCATTAGTCACTCAATGCACCTGCCTGTGATGGCGTTCTCAAGATATCCAAAATGTGGAGGCCTTGTGATGATGAACTCGAGCTCCTGGTCAGGGCTGTCCACATCTGAAGCCTGGAGGTCTTTGGAGGTGATATAAATTCCCTGCTGGTTGGTTTGTAGATACTCCACTGTACTGGGTGTCCCTTTTTTTACAAGGTGTGGAGGAGTCTTGTCTAAGACCTCTATCTGTAAATATATATATATGTTTACATTTTTAAGTTGTGATTTCAGTGACTGATTTAAACCACAAGAGGGAACCATAATGGTGGCTGATGTTGAGATCTATCCAGATGAGAGCACGTGTATGATTTAGAGTGAAGCGAGATGGCAAAAGGAGCTCAAAGATGATTTTTAAAAGCGTTATATAGGGGATCTTTCGTAACCCCTTTCATTAGCATGGATCTGAAAGTGGGAAATGGTAGCTCAGTAGTTTCAGAAGGTTGTGAGTTCAAATCCCAGCTGTGCCAAGCTCCTAGGCCCTTAAAGAAAGGCCCCTAACCCTCAACTGCTCAGATATATACAAAATCTGGATATTCTGAATAAAGAGTCTGCCAAATGCCATAAATGGTAATATAATGCTATGTGAACTCATGACCTGCTGATCAGAAGTCCAACATTCATAGAGAATGTATCTGTATGCATCTCCATTAAAACATGCAGTCTCTATCTATGGCACCATTGTTAACACTGTGTTTAGAGTCCATCTGGTTACGATGTTAGACATTGGATCAGAAGGTCAACATGCTGCCACTGCTAGGTCGTTAAGTCAGGCCCTAAACCCTCAACCTCACCTCAGCTGTATAAATGACATAATTTTATATCGCTCTGGATAAGAGCTTCTACCAAATGCCATAAATGTGAAAGAAGAAGAGCCTTTATTTGACACGTGTTTAAAAAGCTTGGGTTAGACATAATACAGCACCCCCTGGAGCACATATCATTTAAGGTTCTTGCTTAAGGGACCCAAGAGTTTCAGCTTGGCAATGCCAACCCCTGAACCCCTGACCTTCTGATCAGTAACCCAGAGCTTTACATACTGAGCTACCACCTCATTAAGCAATTGCAATTGCCCCTGTGTCACTGCTTATGGTTGTAAAATCATAAAATAAAATAATGCTGTGTATAAAATTTAAATGCTATTAATTACAAATGAGATGATTTGAATTAATCAATGGCAAAGCTGCACTGCATCATTCTATATAGCGCAAAAAGCTACAAAAATTGCAGGTTGGAATAATATTTCCTAAATTGTCATCAAGCCTTGACAAGTTTTGATCATTTCTTGATGAAAGTGATGCCAATTCATGGATCAAGTGAAAGCAAATAATGGAAGGTAGAGCTTCAGACCTCCAACGCCAAAGCTAGCATGTGCAGCCTCTGTGCTAATTATCAATAAAGAAATTCATTCATCAATTACTACAATTTTTGGAGACAAGGTGAGGGACTTGTGATTGAGATGGTTTGGACATGTGCAGAGGAGGGACATGAGTTATATTGGTAGAAGAATGCTGAGGATGGAGCCTACAGGAAGAAGGAAAAGAGGAAGGCCAAGGAGGAGGTTCATGGATGTGGTGAGGAAAGACAAGCAGGTAGTTGGTGTGAAAGAGGCAGATGTAGAGGACAGGGGGGTATGGAGATGGATGATATGCTGTGGTGACCCCTAATGGGAGCAGCCGAAAGAAGAAGAAGTAGAAGAAGAAGAAGAAGAAGAAGTTTGCTACTTATTTAATACAATTAAATACAACACACCACCCAGTGGTAAAAGTTATATTACAGTTATAGGAATGACATGGGAATAAAACATGGGAATAGATGCTACTCTAAAAGGAAATTTCTATGAAACAAATATATAAATCCCATTCTTGCCTGTATGGTGAAAACCGCCGCTTGCTCCTTCAGCTGTCCGTATTCCAGATAGCCTTTATTGGTTCCATCTGATGGCTGAAAAGTGAACCTGTCAATCCTAGCGAAGCTGTGAAGGTGCTGGTAGCTCAGATGCATGCTGTTTATGTCTAATTGCGTGAATCGTATCCGGGACATGGGAAAGCCCTTTAACAGTAGCTTGCCGTACTGCGGTGGTTGAACGACAGTGAAGGTGAGGTTCTCCAAGGCCGTGTCGGGATCTGTGAGCTGCAGGTGTTCTGATGAGATGGTTCTCGTGGTTCTTTCGGTAAGCTGGAGGCCAGTGTTGATGTTCAGGGTGGGTGGGATACGGTCGTGGTGCTCCACTGTGAAGGTAAGGATACTCCTGATGGAGGTCACACCATTGCTGATGTCAAAGCTGGACGGAAAAGAATTACGGAAAAGACAGCAATAAAAAATGTATTAGGCCACGTTTATTACTTAACATTTTTCTATCACTTGTAGATAATTATAACTTTCTTTTGCCTTATTATTAAAATTTTTCCTCCTTATTTTCTTTTCTCTTTACTGTTTAATATATTTAAATGTGTAATATTCGCTGTAGTTTGCGGTAGTTTGCCTGTTAGCATCACTTAAGCATAAAAACTTGAAAACTCTGTGTTTGTCTGTATATAGTATGTTTTATTATTAATGTGTTTACTGAGTTTTTCAACCACGTTAAGCGTCGTTCATGCTAATAGGAACAAGCAATAGACATCGCCGTCATCGTCAAACACATCTTCTTGTTCAGAAAACCGTACAAAATAAACATCTGGCTCTACCATTCTTTCACATTTTGCTCAGTAATTGTGCCCAGAGCACCACTCACATGGCAGCAACCACTGAGACAATGCCAGGAAGAAATGATTACTCTCCTAATAATGCCCATTCATCATCCACCTGTCACCACTGAGCAGAGGGATGAGCAGGTCTCCCCAAAAAACACCTTCTGCCTCTTTTTCCCTCTCCGTCCCTCTTGGCCTCGGCCTGAGTTGCTGTCGGCACTCAGTTTTGACACACAGGTGTTTCCTCTGGTTAGAGGGTCTGTCGTCTCAAGCTGCTTGATGCAAGCGCAAACGCAAGGTGTTTGGAAAAACAATCTCCGTATACCAACCAGTGCAATGGCTTTCATAGACCGAAATGTGGTTTCAAATGTTTACTTCTTTATATCTCGGGCCCTGGTGATGCCTAGAAGCAAAATAGCTGAGTTGTAATTGCTGACTGTACATGCCATTACACTGGACTCCACACGCTGGGCCAGGCTGTTGAGATGCCACATGCTGGTTTGGAGCTGAGCTGCTGCTCGTCCTTTTTTTTAAAGCAGACTTGGCTGAAAGAGGGCTTGTGCTCCCAGCTGACCCCCGAAGTGAAACTCAGTCAAGGTTTAGGGTGACAAACCAAGTCACAAACACACATGAAAGATTCAGGGCAGGTCAGGCATAACGCTGCATTCTCTGAAGTCTGCCTCCTGTCAAATTGGCTGGAAAAGCACATAAATATAGTGCAATGCTCCATATTCTCTCATTATCTCCGTTTTTCCACTCACTAATGTAATATGGGCATCAATGAGAAGCTATGCCTGGGTTTTTATTTAGTGTACACGCACCACAGCTTGGAAAAAAAAATAGTAATAAAAAAATCGTATCACAATTTACAATGTGCAACATAACTACAGCGCTGTAATTACAGAATGGTGAAAATCCCATTTAATGATTAGGCATTAATTATTTAATAATAATAAAAAAAAAAAAAAATGAAGCACCATCATGAAAACACTGAATGCAATTTGAAATAAAATGCATTCATTATTATTTTTACTTAATTTTTTTTAAATGTATACTTTCATTTTATTTAAATGTTTTGGGTCTGAATAATTCTGAAACTATAATAATCTAATCTAATCTAATCTAATCTAATCTAATCTAATCTAATATATGATGTGATATTATATTTGGATTTTAGTCTACATCTTAGTTTATATACGTTTACTGTAATTTTACTATGAGGATGGATTTGGACTGTAATTATTACAAATGCTTTGGGAATACAATCAGCATGAACAGTTTTCATCACGTATTAGTAAACAGTTTACTTCAACAATGACAAAACTGTAATAAATGGACATTCGGTGTCACCCAGATGAGAATGGGTTCCCTTCTAATTCTGGATTCTCTCAGGATTTTTTCCTCATGCCATCTCAGGTAGTTTTTCCTTGTCACTGTTTGCCACTGGGTCACTCATTAGGGATAAACTTATAAGCACTAACATATAAATTCACAATGTATAACTTATCTCTGTAAAGCTGCTTTGGGACAATGTCCATTGTTTAAATGTGAATTATTCACTGAAATTATTTACAAATGTAAACTTGATTCCTTATAGTTAACTAGAATAGCATTTAGATTCTATGACAATATTTTCTGATAATTTCGTCTGATAACCTGCATAAATACAATGTAATTTATAGTAATCTGTTGCAATGGAGTATTTTGACTAGGATACAGAAGGTCTCCGGGGTTACAATAGTTCAATTTTTTCAATCTTACACTGACAATAGTGATACCACAAATATATATATATATACACTACACTACTATATATATAATTCTATTGTACATTAAATTGGGTTGTTTTTTTATTCTACTATAATTTACCATGGCACCATGCCAACTTAAATTTTAATATAATATTTTGTATGATACATTTTTTTTTTTTCAGCCCACAACCCTCAATCAAGTTAGATTTTTGTCTCCTCAGAGGAAAACATTTAGAAACCTCTGACCTACAGTTTTCAACCCACTGAGACTAACCTGAAGGAATCGTCGCCAGTGAAATGACTGTTGTCATGTGTGTAGCACACCCGGTGTGAAGCTACATCCATCTGCGTGAAGGAGAGTAGAGGGATTCCAGGGTGCTGGACCATGTGTAGGTGTCCATGTTTGGGAGGAACGGTGATGGTGTAGACAAGCTCGACTGACTGGCTTCCGCTATCTGTAGCCATGAGAACGTCTGTGGTCAGTACAACCCTCTGTCCCTCCGATATGGTCATGGGTTTAGTGATCAGCGCAATATCACCTGATGGAGGGCAAACAGGAAAGGAATCATGTGCTGTACATAGACCACATAACATTGCTTTATTAGAGATTAATAATGCGGAGATCCTGAGCCATCTAGAGATGTTTCAGTTGGATCGCACTTCATGAGGATTTCGGACATTGGACTTTAGAGGATTAAACAACCTCTTAATCAATACTCAAATAACATTCCATATTCCATATCTACAGCATCGTTTCTCCATAATTTGGACGTTGAATCTTTAATCTCAGATGTTTAGCTAATTTACTGTTTTATGTAGCACCGTGGTTCTGGAGAAACGTTGTCTCATTTTACTGTGTACTGCGTCAGTTATACTGTATATATGGTTGAAATGACAATAAAAGCTTCATGACTTGAATTGAGTTGAGTTGCTCAGGAGCTTCTGGTTCCACAACTCCAACTGACTGTACACAAATATGGAAAGGATATTACTTCAAATCACACACTCCGGTGCTCATGATATATTTCACTCTCCGGTGTTTGTAATGTTTTAATGATGAATGATCACACTTTTGGTGTCATCCAGATGAGGATGGGAGTCTGGTTCCTCTCAAGGTGTCTTCCTCATACTATCTAAACGGACTTGGTTCAGTCACACCAGGTTTGCTAATCGGGGATAAACACACTATTTACATATAAGTGAATTTTATTTTCTAATTCGTACATTCTGTAAAGCTGCTTTCAGACAATGTCCATGTTCAAAGTGCGAATTGAATTGAATGTATGACTATGGGAATTCTCCATTTGGGTTGAAAAGTCTTTGATTAAGTTCATTCTGTAAAAATAAATAAATAAATTAAATGACATTGACGCCAAGCTAAATACAAAGTAAAGTGGTATTGAAGTAAAGTGACTTTGTAGGAGTTGGGTGTCATCCCTCAATGGCCGAGGGGACAGGTCTAGGAACAAGGACGAGGCTAGAGTTGTTGGCACTCTGGTCTGATAATAACTCACACTCATTGGGAGGTAGAATGTGGTTCAAAAGTCTCACCTCCACTCCACCTGAATCAGCAGCACAGACCTACTGTAGAAGCTGGTGTTTCACTCACTTGGACAAGAAAAGGGCTATGATTAGACTCATATGCAGTAAATATGTAAATATATATAGAGATATAGAGATCTAGCCTCCAAGATCTCTAACAAATGCAGCTAGGGGGTGTAACAGTACACAGATTCATACCAAACCGTTTATTTACTTTATTGTCACTTTCTGTCATCGTCAACGTTATCATGACTCGCGATATGGATTCTTTCACGTTTTATGTACAGCTACAAGAATTTCTCATAAAAGGAGAAATTCCTGACAAGTCCACATATCGAGGGAGTGAGTGAATGAATGATGGAAGGAATTAATTTATTTAGGAATCAATACATTGAATAAATAAATATATAACTATCTTGTGTTTCTTAAATGCAAATATTTGTTAAAGTATGCTGAAATATGAGAACAGTGAAGTAGAACAATTCTTTAGATGAATAAATATTAATTGTAAAACACACACACACACTTATACACATCACTATTACCCAAATGGGGTATTTCATTTTATTTAACTAATTTAATTTGCTATTATTTAATAAATTATCCAATTTAATCAATATAATAAAAAGGTGTATTGCATTAATTAGATTTTAATTTTTTTATTATTAATTATGATTCATTTAAATTGGATTTTTTATACATTTTATTGAAACGTGTTTAAAGATTTTATGTGTTGTTCACAAATGCTAACAATTATAAACAATGTTAATAAATATTGTAACTGTTCTGTACGGAAATTAAACTTACGGGACTTAAAATCCGAGGTACGTGCCGAACTGTAAATTTTATGTACCGTTACATTCTTCAGGGGAACAATATAGTTTACACCCTCTGATAAAACCATGTACACCTCATAGGGTTTGGTCATTTTCTGGGGCAAAAAACCCCAATTAGATGCCTGAGCAACACGGGCAAAGCAACAGCATTGCTGAAATTGTATGATTATTGCAGGTCTAGAAACATGGGGTGGTGGAAGTTCAGTGGTTTCAAATCCCTGCAGCAAGCTACTACTTCTGGGTCCTTGAGCATGGTCCTTACCCCTCCAAATGCTCAGTTGTAAGTCGCTTTGTATAAAGGCATTTGCCAAAAGCCATAAATGTAAATGTAATAAATAACTTCGCAGTGCACCATGAGGCACATACCTTTCTGAAGAGTTTGGACAGCGATGAAGAAACCCTGTGAAGGGGTCTCATTGTCACTATCACTGAGGCAAAAGTGGAAGCGGTCATGCCCTTTGAACCCACTGAAGTTTGTGTGTTTGTACAGCAGGCGGTTCATCTCTATATCGTCCTGTGTGAAGTTCTGACCCGCGTTTAGGTTCGTAAATCCAGCGTCTGTCTGCACACAATCACACAAGTCACATTAACATGAGAGAAAAAAATCCGAAGCGTTTATAATGTTTCAGGAAACTAACCTTGAGTTGAAGAAGGCCAAATCTGGGGGTCATATTAAGAACATAGTAGATCTGGTTACTAGGGGTGTCACGATCTTCCGCCTCCAGCGCCACACTTGAGATGATTCTACTCTCCAAAGCCTGAACTTCTAAACCTGCGTTTCTGCAGACACACAACAGGGACAGAGTGAATAGATGATGAGGCCATGTCGGGGGGGGGGGGGGGGGGGGGGGGGTTCTAATGCCAAGTCTGCAAACTCAAATGAGCCATAAACAAATAAATACATAAATGCGTCAGAACCAGATGCCTCTGTCGGGAACAAAAAGCAGCCTGGACTGGACTGTCTGTCACAATTAATAATCAGGGAGTGCCAAAAACAGATGAGGTCTGCTGGTTCGGAGTTTCATGTGAGAATTGTTTGCCAAATCAGGAAGTCAAAACATATAAAATTCATTGTAAAGTCATTCCGGGAAAAAATAGGATGCAGGTTCTCCAACCACATGTGCAGAACAGGCTGTTTTGCCCTCTCTCCTCTGTCGAGCCCCTGTCCAGTCTCCTACTGTCTGACTCCCTGACTTGGAATTTGTCCCGGAGCGTCCTTACTTTATTAGCCGGGGCTTTTCATCATTGACCGGTAGGATGTGGACCCATGCCGTCCCCTGGACAGTGTGCCTGCCATCTGTCAGCTGCATGCTGAAAGTGTCCTCACGTGTTTCCGTGTCATCATGCATATACATGATCTTCATTCCTGCGAATCGCAACAAGAGGAACAATCACGAGATGTTTAAATAAAGTGATAAAATAACACATGCATCTAGGTATTTAAGGAATAGCTTTGCCCAGAAATGCTTATACCTGTTCCTGTCAAAATATCCTTTATATTTAAATATGTTAATTTGTAAAATTATGTGATTTGTTTGGACACAAAAGGTGGAAATCACACGAGTAGATATATTGAGAAAAAAGGTTGAAGAGGTGAAAAACACTGATTATCTCTTTATCATGGCACATGTTAGTGGGTGAATATATATATATATATATATATATATATATATATATATATATATAATATATATATATATATATATATATATATATATATATATATATATATTGAATAGGCAGCAACTGAACAAATTGTCCTTAAAGCCAAAGCTGATGTCAGAAGCAGAATTTTATTTTTAAAAATTGTGATGTCTAGACGACTGGGTCAGTGGGTCAGAGCATCTGCAAAACTGCAGCTCTTGTGGGCAGTCTGCAGTGTTCAGTATCTATCGAAAATGCTCCAAGAAAGGAACCATGGTGGATCGGCGACAGGGTCGTGGGCTCGACGAGTCAGGACTGTTTTGGCAGCAAAAGGAGGACCGACACAATATTGGGCAGGTGGTCATAATGTTATGCCTGAACGATGTCTGTTTAACTGATGGAAAGCGTTCTATATTCATATTATTATTTTACAGCATTTGGTAAACAACTCTTTTACAAAAGCAACCTACTACTATCTCATCTGTACACTCGAGTAGTTGCCTGATAGGCAGGTTGTTGGGGCCAAGATTTGACCCTGTAAGCTTAAGGCCAGAAAGCCAACATCTCAACCACTGACCCCTCCAGGCCTCACTGACTAACTAGGCCACTTATCAATCAGTCATCAGGAAATTATTTAGGTAATTCTGGCTATCATATTATTTAGTTTACTAATGATGAATAACCCCTATTAGAATTAATGCTTAGGCATATTAGCAACAAAAATACAACTCATCGCTAATTTTACAAACTGATAACATTAACTTAAATTTTATTTACAATGCTTTGTTGATCCAACAGGAAAATTGTTCTTCTTTCGTTTATCCAGCAAAGAAAGAAAGGTTTTAGAGTGCAGGGTTAAACTCGTTACAGCACAGAGGGCTAAGGGCCTTGCTCAGGGGCCCCAAGAGTGGCAGATTGGCCAGGACCCTACCAGGGATTGAACTCCTGATCATCTGATCAGTAACTCAAATCCCAGTAAAATCAAGCTGTGCAGAGAAGCGGGAAATTTTTTAACTTGCCGCTCCGTTCCAGAACACACACCATCAACCGTTTAACCGTTTTCCTAACTGTGTTGGGATTGTATGAGCAGACTGGCAATGATGCCCAAATTACCCTTTCACAATCTTTATAAAGGCTTTACAGTGAGCTATCGTTGTGCACCAAACCACTGCTCTATTATAACTATAATTGTACATTTGGTGTAAAACATAGCGCTTTCTGCATTATCGTGCTATTTGATGACCTCATTAAGACATATTGTACCTATAATATAAGCTTTACTACATGAATGTTTGTTTTTCTTTGTTTGCTAATTTCCTGCTCATCAACATTTCATCGGATCTACATCATTTTTCCAACAGGAAAAGCTGCGCAATCACTGTATACACAGTGGCTCTGAGGTAATTGTGCAGTAAAGGCCTTCGCAGATGTGGCAGAAGCACCACAGGCACTCCATGACCTCTGTCTCCTGCAACATCTGTTCCGCAAGTCTGGACCCCAGAGAGAACAAACCAGCGCCCTCTGGGAGACACAGGGGCAGCCAGCCTTGTGGCGAAGCGCTGCACTGAAAAACCTCCTGCTCTACCCCCATTGCTAAACAGAGCTCCAAAGCAGGAGTTTTTTTTGAAGAAAAGCTGACCTTGTCGCAGTGCTTGTAAGGTAAACGAGTGCACCGGGAGTCTCCGCTGAAGAATCTCTCGGCCCATATCCTTATAGCGACTCATGTCAAGCCCATAGATCCCATGCAACAGAGACCCGTGAGCAGGAGGAACAAGGATGGTAAAGCTCAGGAGATCTGGTGGAGCATCAAGGTCTACAGCGTCTAGAAAGGCGGGGTTGAGATCTTTCATTCCTCCTTCCATGACCTTTATTTAGAGAAGAAAAAAGAAGAATGATAAAGGATTAAATTCATCCCAACAATGGACTCTTTTCTCTGTTGCGTTCGGGGAAACGCTTCCGCTCCCTGAAGGCAAACACAGAGAGAATGAGGAGGAGCTTCTTCCCGCAGGCCATTCGGAGTTTAAACCAGGAAACACCCAGGATCTAAAAACTGGATCTAAAAAGCTGGCCCACTCTCTCCATCATCACCCCTTTTTTCCCCTGCACAATCACACTTTTCGTGCTACGGCACATTATACACTGGACTTGCACAGCACAGTGCACTTTACATTTCATTTCATTTTCATATTTTCTTTTTCATATTTATTTCATATTTTTTTTATATTCTTTTTTTTTTTATACCACACCATCCCGCACAAGGACACTTTACACCACACCTTACTGCACACGGACACTCATGGACAATCAAAACCATGCCTAACTTGTTTACTGTTGTTTACTGGTTAACTGCACACTGCCATAAACACTTTCTGTGTACATTTTTCTGTGTACATTTTCAGTGTATGTGTATATATATGTATATATCTTTACATCTTTATTTATCTGCCTTCTTTTTCTTATTATATTTTTCTTTAAATTTTGTTATTATATTTATATTTTTATTCTCCTTTTTACCCTATTTTATTCCTTCATGCCGGACCGTCGTCAAAAGCATTTCACTGCATGTCGTACCCTGTATGTATGTGTATGTGACAAATAAAATTAGATTTTGATTTTTTTTGATTTTTGAAATCCCCAAAAAGTTGGTTACACCTGTGAAATGTAAATAAAAACGGAGTGCAATGATTCGCAAATCTCATAAATCCATATCTTATTCACAATAGAAAACACATAATACTTTTGAACTGAGGAAACGTACCATTTTAAAGAAAAAATAAGGTAATTTAGAATTTGATGGCTGCAACACGTCTCAGAAAAGATGGGATGGGGCAACAAAAGTCTAAACAATTGTTAATAAAATTAAGAAATATTGCAACTAATGAGGTTAATTGACAACAATAAGTAAGATTTTAGATTGTGCTGAGTGAGGACATGCAGGTGGTTGGGTTGAAAGAAGCAGATGTAGAGGTCAGGGGGGTATGGCGACGGATGATCCGCTGTGGCGCCCCCTAATGGGAGTAGCCAAAAGAAAAAGGAGTCTTTCAGAGATTGGTGAAGCTCTGCCCATCTTTAGCTCTGAGACACTCTGCCTCTGTAAGATGCACTATTTATACCCAATCATCTTACTGATTTGTTGCCAATGATCCTCATTTGCTGCAGAATGTTTCTTCAACTGTTTTATTTTAATAAAGCTTAATATTTCCAGACTTTTCTTGCCCCGTCCCAACTTTTTTGAGACTCTTTTTTTTTTTTTTTTAGATGTGTTGCAGCCATCAATATAAAATAACCTTTTTTCCCCTTAAATTAGTACATTTCCTTAGTTTTGAAACATTTGCTATGCTACCTATGTTCTGTTCTGAAAAAAAAAAAATTAATAGGTTTATGAGATTTGCAAATCATTGCATTCTGCTATTATTTACACTTTGCACAGGTTCAATAAGTGCTTTATTCTGGTCAGGGATGTGGTGGATCCACAATCTGTCCCTGAAACATTGAGTGGGATGCAAAAAATGCATTCTAGGTACAAGGCAGCATTGACAAAGAAATTCACACTGGGGCAACTTAGCATATACGGTCTAACCAATAACATGATTTTGGGAGGAAATCAAAGAGCAGGTAGGAACCCATAGAGATATCAGGATACCTAAAGGACCCTAAAGTTGTGACACCCAGAACAAACCATTCTTTTGAATTTACAGCACTATGCATGCAGAAGAAGGTAAAGTGTGACTCACTGTAAAGTTTTGCAAAAACAAAGATGGAGTCTCATCATTCGTGGGGTTGACAACGATGTAGAGTGGTACGGGTTCAGACTTATAGACTCCGTCACTGACACTAACACTGAAGTGGTCTGATCTGGGCTCCACACCATGGTGAATTGCCTGGACGTAGTTGATAAATCCAGAGCTGAGGTGAAGCTGGCTGAAAGAAACTTAATTCAGACGGTATCGCTTAGTGGAAGTGTCTATAAGAGTCACGAAATTCAGGAAAAACACCAGGATTAAATACTGACCCACTTGTATGCCAGCATTGCTTTTCTCAAAGCCAGGCGAGGGAAGAGTGTTCTCCAGGAAGCCATACAGTGGTGGGATCTCCAGGAAGAAGTTTAATTGGTCTGGCTTAGTGTCAGGATCTGTAGCCATCAGCAGATCACCACAGAGACACGCACTCGATCCCTCCTCCACCGCTAACATGTTTGCTAATAGAGACAGAAAGCACAGAATGTGTATTTGATTCCAAATGAATTGATAGAGAATTTATAGAGAATTCTATTGTGATACTGTTGTACAAGAAAGAGATGAAGAAAGTGTCCATTGTTGAGTTGGATTGAGTTTTATCTATCTGTAGATACTGATGATTACTATGAGCATTTTTTGTGTAATCATGATATCATTCCTCTACTAATACATAACCTGATCAATATAATAAAGAACAAGAGAAAATAGCAGACATTGAGTGGAAGGACCCTGGCGAACCCTGGCGAATTTCTAAACAATTAAAAGACCGCAAATATGTGAAGGCCAAAATAACCAATTGCTTTGTGTTGTACCAGGATAAATCCAATGGCACCCTAAATGTTGCTACCCTAAGACAAGCATCAATATTAATGTTAAAAATTGCAGACATAGTTTTGAAGTAATCACAACAGAACCTACAAAGCATTGAGCAAAAGAAAAAACAATTGAATTAGATTGTAGGGTGAATGATTAGCTGATTAGCTGTCACTGATTCTGACGTAAAGTTGGGCTAGCCTAGCTTTCAAAAAAATGAACTATCAACTATCAAGAGGAAGAAGTCGATTATAGATTTTTGCTATTAAAGACTTAGAGTCCCAAAATTAACAGGTCCCCCAGGGGCTTCTTGGATAGTACAAATTGGAAACTATGAGCAATTTTGACTTTTTTTTCTTGTCACAAAGTAGATAAAAATAAACAGATAACACATTTAATACTTTAACTTGTACTTTTAAAGCTAAAAACAATGGAGTAATGTACATTTAAATAAATTCACGGCATTGGCAGACACCCTTAACCAAAGAGACTTGCATTTCTAAAAGTGGCCAATAATTACAATCTAAATAGAGTCAGAGTGGTGCTCTATATATACATGTAGTCCCAGAGTTACGATGGTTCGACTTTTCGATCTTACAATGAGGATAGCGACAGGACGAATTGTAAACATATTTATTATGTTATGTGCAGGGTAGCAGGGTATATGAGGTACGATATGTTGGGATGTACACATCTCCTGAAAATGGTCGACAGAGTTTAGATGTCTCGGTGTTAGTGCAGGTATTTTTGATGTATTTTTGGTGTTTCCAAGACCAATTTTAGCTCTTGTCTCTCTCCATTTTATATTTAATAAAGTTCATACATAACAGTAGTGTAAATTGCTCTGTTTTGCTAAATTGTGTACTGTAATTTAAATATTAATACATTACAGTATACCACCCCATACTGATTACCATTCTTCAGACTTCTGGGTAAGCTAAGCCATGTCTCGACTTGTGACATTTCCATCATAAGTCATATATATATATATATATATATATATATAAATGTAGCCTCTGGCATATTCGAAAATCACATACCACCCTAAAAGAGACCTTTATTTATATACTTACCTTTCCTTTTTTCCCCATTATCCCTCTTTCTCTCTCTCTCCTTCTATTTTTTATTTTGTTTTTTTCTCTCTGTCCTGCCTGTTATCCTGACCCCTCACATTCCCTGTCTTGCTCCAGTCTTTGGGCTCGTGGCCAGGCTGCTGCCACCTGGATGCTGATAAAGCCATCAGTCCCACACTTACTGGCATCTGCTCCCATTTACTCCAGCGATAAATGATGAATGGGGACCGGGACACCGAGGAGGCTGTTTGGATCACGCTCTACAATAAGAACAGAAACGGACGTCCAACAGTCTGCAATCAAGGCGATAAAACCATTAAACCTCAGCGAAGGAACGTGGAAAATCAGGATTTCACTTTGTTTCACGCGCTTAATGCTTTATTTTTTTTTGTTTTATTGCGAGTAAATTAAGAGTTTTATTGAAAAACTAGATTTGTGTATGGTGTATGGTAACAATCCTGCAGAATACCTTCCAAGAATTGCAGATTTAGGGGATCATTGGAATCTAGTGAATGAGCGAAAACTTGGCAGGAGGAAATACAAAACAGAGGCTGGGTTTTGTCTTTCCTGAACATAGCATGCTCTATTGTTTTTCCCTCTATACCTCAGTGTTCATTTAGCAGGGGGTTCCGTGCATATGCTATCTGTTCTGCTGCTTTCCTGCTGTTCTGTAATCCCAGTCATTGCTCCTTCATACACCAACAGCTGTATGTATAGATTCATGTAGGATTTTAACCAATACATCTGCTTCCTCTCATTGTTTCCCAGTGGTTACTGTTTTTCACTGATAACTGCAAAGTGCACGTCGGTCTAAGAATTAGCTAAAAATCCATATCCTGAGCTTTTGTGACAGACTGCCTTGAATGTATGTCTTTAGGTTATATACAGGATGGGAAGGGTGTGTGGGGAGGGCATTCATGTGGGAAAGACTAGAATCAGCTCTGACCTGCATACTGCACATTGTGAATTAGGGGGTAAGGGTACTGTATCTAAGTGGTTTGATTTGTTCAAATAGGTGTTAGACCAAACACCTATAAAACACCTATAAAACACCTATAAAAACACCTATAAAAACACCATTTATAACACATCTTTGTTTCATTTTCAACAGGCTTTGGAAAGAATTTGTTAATATGCACTATTAAACTGTAAATGATTATTTTAACGGGGATATAACACACACTTTCAGTCAATATGTTAATCTTGAGGATCCGTCATATCTGCAAAGAGTCCCGAGTCTGAAGAGATTTCTAAAAGTAAGATCCAACTTTTACACTTCTCTCCGAAAACAGCCGTACTTGAACATGGCCCTTAAACCTCAACTGCTCAGTGGTATAACTGAGGCTCATAAAAGTTGCTCTGGATAAGGGCATCTGCCAAATACCATAAATATAACAAAACAACAAAACAACAAAAGTGGGTATATACATATATGTATATCAGTGGTGGGCAGTCAGGACCAGCAAAGCCTTCCTTGCTGGCATAAACACTATCAGAAGCACTGACCTACATTTACAAACTAAATTCTCATATTTGTTCCATAAAATTGCATTAATTTATTCCCGAATGTTAATAATCTTCATTACTTAGAATTTCTCTCGGCTGTAATGCTTCCAGTATGTGTATGTGAATGTTAGATTGTTTTTGTCCAATCAGATTTCAGCCTCTATGTGCTGCCATGTCAATCTAATCTGAGCAGGGCCTTCATAGTCAGTCCTGCTGGCCCTTTTACCAAAGAGAATATTATGAATGAGTCTGTTTCTTTAACCAATCAGATTTCAAATTCGCCTCACAGGGCAGCTCGCTGGCCCAGAATAGTGTCAAAATTTTTCCGTCCTCTGATTGGTTGGTCAGAGGGAAACTGTTACAGCCAAGTTTGACTGACAAAACACGTGTGTAGCTCTGCACACATTAATACATCTGAGTTAGACTTTGTGCCTATGCAGGAAAAATATTTTTTTTTTATTTTAGACATTTATAAAAATCAATTTTCCAGAAAAGCTAGACATCAGGAGGAGAGTTTGGCAAAACCCGAAGCTAGTTAGCTTGTCTCAGTCCGGGAAAGGGTTTGTTCTCCACTTCCAGACCAGTGAATATGAGCAGTACTATGAGCATTATTATGAGTCTGCATCTTTGGTGAGTAGGTTGTATTTTATTAACATTTTTTATGTTTTTGTCATGTTATTAGACATATATTGATTCTGAACTGCTCCAGATGATGTAGGTGCACAGTTGTGGTTGTAGTGTAGAGGTTTGGAGTCTTAACTGGGTTTCTTGCTTTAGTTAAATGCTTTCACCTTCTATTTTGCCAAAATTCTAGCACAGCTTTCTGCAAAAGTGTTGCACATGTTTAGAAGATTTTTACCTATAGTTATGGAAGGTGCCTGGTTGTTGACAGGAATCACGGTGACATTCAGGTCATAGACGGGAAGTGTGCCGTGTAAAGGAACAGGTGGTGGGACTGCGTCTTCCTGGCAGCAACCGTCAGTCCCGGCCTCTCCATCAGAAACTATAAGAGTAATAGTGTCTGATATGGGATCTGGACCAATTTCGCCTCCTAGACATAAAAACAAGAACAAAGAATTTGGACCCTTTTAGTCTATTAGGTGCATTAGTTCTGTGAGGAAGTGTTACAGCTGACTTGACTTTATCCAAATGATCTCCATGCAAGGTCAAGTTGTCTTTTCTTGGTAAGTTATACTACAACCCAAATTCCAAGCAAGTTGAGACACTGTTCAAAATCAGTGATTTGCAAAATACATATTCTATTTACAATAAAACAAGAACATATGCAATGTTTAAACTGAAAATATATACTATTTCAAGGAAAAAATATGGTGATTTTGAATTTGATTACTCTAAGCTTTAGTGTGGATCATATTCACGCATGCCTTCTTTTTTGCATGATTTAGAGAAAACATGGCAAACTGTGTCCACAGACATTGATTTCTGGAGGTGTTAAAGAGTTTTGAAATTTGATGTTGAGGAACGTTAATCTGAAATTGTTCCACAATTTGTAGATCACAGTCTTTCACAGATTGGTGAAGCTCTGCCCATCTTTACTTTAGAGAGACTCTACCTTTCTAAGATGCACTATTTATACCCAATTAAATTACTGACCTGTTGCCAATTAACCCCATTAGCTGCAAAATGTTTCTCCCACTGTTTAATTTTATTCACAATTACTTTTTACAGACTTTTGCCCTGTCACAACTTTTAGACCATCGAATTGATTAAATTATTTATTCCTTAAAATAATACATTTCCTTAGTTTAAATATATTATACGTTTTTATATGTTCTATTGTTCTTACAATATGGGTTTATGAGCTTCAACAACTTTTTTGGAATTGAAATCGGAGTTGTATATCTCATCGATCATTTCACCTGTGTGCAGGTAAAAGATGAGCCCATTGAGCACATCGAGCTGAGTGAACTTGTCCACGACGACTCCGTTCCTTTGCAGCACCCCACGGGCCGGAGTCCGAGCCAGCATGTAGGTAAGTCGGGTATCGTCGCTGTCTGCATCTGTAGCAAATAAGTACTCGGACGTAATCTGTGTACGACTGCCTTCCATGCAGGAGAGCTCATCTCTCAGGCCTAATCTCAGCTGTGGGGGCTCATCGTTCACAGGGAGGATCTAAATATGGGAACAACCTCTTTTTTCAATCTTATCTGATTTAAAACATTATTTATTCAGGGTTTATCTTTTGCAGCAATTGTTTGATTTTCCCTTGGATTTTATTCAGGTCTGTTTTATACTGACTGATTTGTCACTCACCTGGACTAGAAGTTCACTCTGAGCTGAATTGATTCCATCTGTAATCATAAGGCCTATGCTGTCGCTTGTGGTTTCAGAGTCATCATGGATATACCTACACCAAAAAAGACATTCAGGGTTGGTGGAACATTCCGAGTGTTTAATAATATGCTTTTCCCAAGAGCAAAGGGCTCAAACATGAGAGTCGCATACAGAAACCGCAGATACACATGCATCTTGACATAAAAATTCTGCTCTCTCCTTACAACTATCCTACCTGACTCTCAGTGCTTTTAGGTCCTGTAGGTAGAAGCCTTCCCCTTCTACTAGCATCACACCTTGCAGCTCCAGTCTGCCACATCGGGGCTGTGTTTGCACCTGCACCCTGAGCTTCTCCTTCGGGCTGTCGGCATCACGCACCAACAGGTGCTCCTCCATCAGGAAACTACTTCCTCCTTCTTCCACCCTCAGAAGGTTAGTAAACATCTGCACATTACCATCATAAATAGTCATGTAAGTCATGTGTCACTTGCGAAATTCTTTACTTTAAATCATTGTTATTTTTTGCCAGCAGTGAAAAAACAGCGAATGGTGGGTTCAAACAATGGTCTTCAATAAGTGAACATCGTAGTTGGTACATAGTGCACATAGTGGAGGTAGCTTAGTTATTAAGGCATTTGGATCCAAAGGTCATGAGTTCAAATTCCAGCCACACCAAGCTGTCGCTCTTGGGCCCCTGAGCAAGGCCCTTAACCCCATAACTGCTCAGTCTCATGATTGAATAAGGGCATCTGCCAAATGCAGTAAATGTAAGAGTTTATATTCAGGCAACCACATTACCTCTGGAACCTGATTGTCCACAGGCATGACTGTGATGTTGAAGATAAGTCCAGTGAGCACGCCGCCCTGCTGGTCATTTACAGAGAAGACAAACTGCACGAAGAGTGGCTCGGGACCAATATCCTCTATAGGCGGCATGTAGGCTATTTTATGGTGCGTCACTGCGTGCTAAAGGAAACAGCATCAAAAACAAAGTGATATTTTTGTCAGGGAGCAACAGACTCTGTAGAGGAGGCCCTACTCTGGGCTTTGTTTCAGAATAAGTGTTTCATAATAAGCATGTATATTAAATAAGTACTTAAAGTACACTATATATGAAGTGGTATCAAAAAGTTTCAAGACTTGCTCTGTTTACAAGAATGTACTTTATTTATCTACGTTTCCACACTATAACCTTTAAAAAAGTCCAGCAATACCGCTCCGACCTTTGAGCTGGATCTTCATCCTTGGAAAGGGGGCGAAGTCCGCAGGAGCCAAATCTGGCGAGTAGGGTGGATGCGGAATGTGAGATCATGTTTCCGGGGAGAAAGCTTAGTGACAGGGTACGCACGTGTTCAGAATAGCAGGATGATGTCTTTTGGCACACTGACTTATAAAAGTCAGTGCTGCCTGTGACTGTGCGTGCAGCCTTGTGCTGCCATCTGTTGGCGTGTTACAAAAGTAGTCTTAAAACATTTTGTTACCACCTCGTATCACCTCGTGCAGTATATAGAACAGCATAATGTATAGAAGATTTGTGTAACATACTGGGGACTTGTGCACAAATGAGAATTAGCATATAAAGCATAAAACCTGAGTAAATGACTTAAGCACTGGAATCATGGCGTCTTTTTTCATGGATTTTGTCGTTTCTGTGTAGAAGAGTCTACCGGCATCTGGTAGCCTTGGAGGAGAAAAAAAGGACATTGGATTTAGCCAAAAGATATTTCTTTATATATATATATATATATATATATATATATATATATATATATATATATATATATATATATATATATAAATCCCATTCATAAGTCTAAGGGCAGTTTTCTGTAGTAGTTACTTTATAATCCATGGTTCCATTTGGTGTCAATTATTAATGAAATTCATTAATAAAATCCTTCCTGAGCATAGTTAATGTATATTATTTAGCAAAATAGCATTTTTTTCAAGTTTATATAGCCATATTACTCCAGTGTCCCACTTCATGAAGATCTAGGACCCTCAAAGAGATGATGATGACCCTGTGAGGATCCAAAGCCATCTAGAGACGTACCAGCTCCAGTTATATCCCATTTAATTAATATTTTGGACATTAGAATAAACAACATCTTAATTAATACTCAAAATAACATTCTATATATGCTGTTTCTCCATCATTGAACATTTAAAGGCTTGGGCATGGAGGAGTTGGTGTTGGATCTATAATTTATATGATGTTTGGGAGCACCTGGTTCCACATCTCCAACTTAATCTGTAGAAATCACACACTCTGGTGCTCATGATATTTTTCACTCTCCTGTGTTAGTAATGTTTTAATGATTTATTATCACACTGATGCATATGGGTTCCACTTTTGAGTCTGGGTCCTCTTAATGTTTCTTCCTCATACCATCTAAGGTTTTTTTTTTCCTTGAATCAGTTGCACCAGGCTTCATTATCGTGGAAAAATACACATCAATTTACATATAAGTGAACTTTCTTTTATAATTATTACATACTGAAAAGCTGCTGTTGAGACAAAATCCATGTTAAAAGCACACTTGAACTACGTACATACTGTATGTCTCCCCAAGGGCTATCACTTGGGAAGATACCTGAATTCACAGAATAAAATCCACTTGGCACCCCATTCTATCATGATTCAAAGAAGACTCTAGCACCCAGGTTTTGGAAAAAAAAATCCCCCTGGCTATCTGAACAGCTCAGCAGCTGGTGCTTCTCTTAAAGGATGCTCTTTAAATAGCATTCATTTTTTATTGCTAAAGTGCAGAAATGGGGTTTGAACTTAATAGCATTCTTAGAACATTAGGATATTTTAAATGGATCCTCCTTGCACTTACTGAGGTTTGGTAGGGCTGAAACAGGATTGCGTGATGAAGTACATCAGGTCGGTTTCTGGGTGCTCGGGGGCTTGGAAGTGAAGGTGGTTTTGTGTAATATAAACAAGCTCGGTCTCTTTGACTGTGATGGAACGGATTGTACCGGAGACCTCCACTGGCAGCTGGTCTTTCACAGGGAACACGTGGACCACCATTGTCTGTGCGTGAAGCATAGTACAGAGTTAAACACAATCCACCTGAATCTAATCTAAGTTTTTAAACTGTAAGTAAATCCTAAACGTATTGACTCGCATATGTATTGTATATTAAATATATAATTTGCAATAGCATTTCCTTACATGTCTGTCAGATAGATTTGGGGGTTCATGGATGTCAGAGAGGATGAAATCAAAAGAGTCCTCAAAGATCTCCTCTCCTGTGTGTTTGTAGTAGATCAGGCCCTGTAATATGTCCCTCTGCATAAACGCCTTCACCGGAACACCTGTTAAACACCACTGCTGAATCAAAAACTGATCTTTACTGGTCATTTTAGTTGCATCTACAGACAATGCTAATTGAGGGATGCGGAAGCTCAGAGGTTAAGATTGATTGGAAGTTCATGGGTTCACATCTGGTGGGGACTTAAGCAAGGCACATAACCCTCAATTGCTTGCATTTACTGCATCTGGCAGAAGCCCTTATCCAGAGTAACTTACATTTATCTCATGTATACAACTGGGCAGCTATGGGGTTAATATACCGAAATACCGAAAGCTTTACATACCTGGTTCATGTGCGGAGTTTTTCCTGACTATGTTTCCTGCACTGGGGAAAGTAACCAGCTGGTAGTAAATATAGTCATCACTGGAATCCAAATCTGAAGCCATAAGCATATACTCCTCCACCAGCACCGAACCCCCCTCCTGCAACTCAAACGCTACGTTGTTGATTAGAAAAGGAGGAGTGTCGTCTTTGGGAAGGATGTTGATGGGGAACTTGTGTCGAATGCTGTGGCGCCCGTCTGTGATTCGGAAGACGATGTAGTCCCTCGTGGTGTCGCTATCAGAATGATGATAAACCACCACACCCTCGCGCAGGTCCTTCACCCTGAACATGAATCCCTTTCCACCTGGACAACAATGAAAGAAGTGAATTTGTGTAGCAAGACAATCAATCGCTAATAACCGGTCCCCTCCAATCCTTTTATTTTTCTGTTCAGTGTGAAATTGACCCAAAAAGCCATATTCAAGGCATGCCCTCTAGCTCTGCAGTAGTGTTGCCAGAAAGAGCGCAGGGTAAGACCAGTCTAAGCAATGTCTGAGCCAGGAATGTTCTAGCAGAAAACCTAATTAGCAAATTTAGTACAGTCATTGTGTCTAAAGTTGATTGCAGGCATTGGGCCCAGAAAACAACATGTTCTGTGTAAACCCTTGTGTTTAGAGGGCAGTGTGTGATGCAAATAAAGCGTTGCACATTATATCAAGCCAAGTCAAGAGTCAAGTCAAGAAGATTTTATTGTCATTTCAACCATATATAGGTTTATATATAGCTACGTGTGCAAAAACAGCATGTAAACAGATACAGTTATAATATAAAATGCTGAAGACATGCATGTGTATTATATAACTGGACTAGGAATCTGTTCTCACAAGACTGTAAGCTTGAAACCTATCAATCCCAGAGCCATATAAGGTTGAAAATCCAAAAGAGATTAATTGCCTATTAACTCTTGCTAGTCTTATGCATGTTTAGGTAACCTAGCATACACTGTAGAAGGTAATTAGCACTCATCTAAACCTTGACCGGCTCTGGGTTTTATTTCAGAGTTTCAAGTACTTCATAATAATTCTCTAAATAGAATGAGTAGATATAGTACATATCTACAGATTTATATATATATATATATATATATATATATATATATATATATATATATATATATATATATATATATATAAAATAGTACTTCATGAGCAGGCACATGAAACATTACAGAATATATAAATGGGCTATGACCCTGTTCCCATGAGACTGTACTGTAAATTTAATCCCAGAGTCATTTATGGTTGGAAGTCCAAGGCGATTTATTTGACTATTGACTAGCTGGTTTTGTGCATGTATATGTAACTTAATGTACATTATAAAATGGCTAATAAAAACAAAGCTAGCTAAGATCATTAAAAAAAATAAATAACCAAAGCTAGCTAAGATAATTGAAAAACAAAAACAAACCCAAGCTGGATAAGATAATAAAAAAACACAAAACTAGGTAAGATAAAAAACAAACTAAAAGCTAGTTATGATAATAATAATAATAATAATAATAATAATAATAATAATAATAATAATAATAATAATAATAATAAACCCCAAAACCCAAAGCTAGCTAAGATAATAATAATAAAAATAATAATAAAAAAAAAACAAATCTAGCTAAGGTCATAAAAAAAAAACTAAGTTAGCTAAGATAAAATAAATAAATAGATAATAATAATAAACAAAACCTGACCAAGGTAAAAAAAAAAAAAAAAAACCCACCCCAAAGCTTGCTAAAATAAAAAGTACAAAAATAAATAAATAAAAACAAAGCGAGCTTAGACAATAATAATAATAATAATAATAATAATAATAATAATAATAATAATAATAATAATATATATAAATAACTAACTAACCTTTAAATACCTAAGAATTGTTAAATAAGAATTAATTAATAAAACAAAGCTAGCTAAGATTATAAAAAAACCCAAAACTGGCTTAGATAAAAAAAAAAAAAAAAAGAAAAAGCTAGCTACGATAATTAAAACCACTCCAAAAAACAAAGTGAGATAAGATAATAACTATTACAAAAGTCCCAAAGCTAGTTTAGATCATAATAATAAAAAAAACTAGCTAAGATAATCAAGCCACCCATTTCCTTACAGTACAGTACATCTGGCCCGTGTGCACAGTGGCTTAAAATGAGTTTTTACAATCTGTTTCAAGGCGCTGTGCAAAAAAACAAGCGTCTCCTCACCACCTGCTGGAGTGGAAGGAAAGACGCTGTGACTCTGAAGATGTGTTTGTGCAGAGAGCCACTGGCAATGTGTCACCAATGCATTTTACACCTGATTAGCGACCACATGCTGGCCACCTCACACGTGTTTTCTGAGCCGTGCTAGCATAATGGACATGCAGCTGATCTCTGAGCCAAGAATATGTTCTTTATGTAGATACAGTGCAATGGTCTGGTCTTCCACTAGAAACTTGAAATATGGAAGTCATTTAAAAGTTATATAATCATCGTCACATCCAGGGCCAATCAAATCCTACAAATAAGGACGGAAAGCACATTGAAGTCCACATATGGATTAATGCTTTTCTATTAAGTGGTTTTCCTGAACAGGAAGCGTCTGTTCGCACATGGCAGGGAGCGGAGAAGGTTCGCTGGTGCTGATTTATCATAGTTTTACAGGCCTTGTGTTTTCTGATGTGAATGTAATATATTATTTCACCTCGAACACTGAGTCGTCCATGCAGAGGCCCATCCACAGCCACCAGAACGACGCTGTCTATGTTGTCATTGTCGACAATCTGTAGGTTCTCCCATGTGATTGGTCTGGACTGACCTTCCAGGAGATCCAGCCCTATATTTGAAAAAAAAATACAGCATTAATTTTTGACATTTCACAAAATATTAATAATATAATTCTATTATCTATCTATCTATCTATCTATCTATCTATCTATCTATCTATCTATCTATCTATCTATCTATCTATCTATCTATCTATCTATCTATCTATCTAATTCCATAATAAGGTGTAGTGCATTGGATCATTTAAACTATATTAGCAACATTTTCAGCATTTTTGCAGTTTCAAACAAACAAATAAATAAATATGACATAATATCTAATGTTAATGAGTGAACTGATTTAAGATCTTGTTAGCTTAAAGCCCACCGGACTGAACATATTGTTAAATACCCAGATTCCATGAGACTCGTGGAGCATTTGTTTCCGTGGTGCGAATTGAGATATGCAGCATAATAGGAGGACTAGATGTGAAGAAGCCATCAATAGCCTGAAAATCAACCTAAGAAAAAAGGAAAACTGGAAATAAATGACTAGTAAATAGTAATAATGTTTATTTTTGCAATAAAACATCCTAAAATAATTAATAAAAAAATATATTTATTCATATTTGACTAGAGAATTGACCCTTTTGTGATTTGAGTAAATGTAATCTTTGAAATATATAAATCATCTGATTCAACAGCAAAATAAACCAAAATTCCACTCACCTCAATGGTCTTTCTGCTGGTGTGGCTGCTGTTTGGGGGCTGAAACGCAATCTTCATCTCATTCAAGTCTTGCCAAGAGAAGGAGAACACTGGCTTGGTGTGATCATCCAGATGTGTGATGTAGCCCTCTGCTGCAGGTTTGGTCACGTTAAACACCAGCTGAGCCTGAGGGGTCTCATCGTCTTTGGCATCCAGAGCAGCTGTGGTCATAGGGGTCAGGATGAACTGATCTACTTCTAGGATGAACATGGACATGAAAGCAGCGTTAGGAGGCTGGTTCTGCATGGCTCCATGGATCAGGACTGGAAGCCAAACACTTTCTGCCTGAGGAAAAATAAAATAGGATGGAGTGGGTCATTGATGAACAAAAGCCATAACATGGTTGTACGTGTATTGAGTTTCCATCTGTAAATTTTGTAGCAAAAGTGTGCATTGAATCCATGTTGGCATTTGTATCACAATGTTTAATCATATTTGCATCAGTAAAAAAAAAGGATTTATTTATATATATTAGGAGATGCATTATACTTTTATTATTTCTAAAGTAACAAATCATTTGTGAGCAATATTTTAGACGTAGATCGATTTCTCATCGCTGAACTGTTTACCGCTGCTGCTACGTGAACATGACGTATCACAACACATAGAATACAGATTAACATGGCAGAGGTAGAGCTGTAACTTCCTAAAGACAGAACAGGAAAAGAACGTCTGTTTTTTTTAAATCTTTTTTTTCACTACAAAGACGTGTCTGAAACGACCATGAGTTCGAAGTAGGAAGGCACGTAATTAAATTGATGATTTACCATCTGTACCATATTGAATTGTACAGTATCATATTTTCCATTTTGTTGAATCTAATAGAAGTCGGGTCGCATCGCATCGGTAGCTGCATCGTATCGCTGGCTATGCATTCGAGATTAAATCGGCCTCAGTTATACAGATGTACATCATGAATGGTACATTTTTGATGAAACTGAATGCTTGTTCTTACCTTCAAGAGGGCGCGAGTGTTTTGATCTCTGAGTTCCACTCGGATCGGCACATAGTCAATTTCAGGTGAAGGAGGACTGAGATGTTGGTATTTTAAGCCTGAAGAGAGGAACTCATTGCAGCTGGTCTTCAGGAAACGTACCTCTCTGGTGTTATGAACACAGGCTTTATTTCCAGGGCAAGAAATAGCTGTTTGTCGACCTTTATTATAAGAGAAAAAAGATTCCCATGTGAATTTGAATGCACTCTTTTCTATTTGGATTTTGTACAGTAGGTATGGAGCAATGCCTAAAACAGACACTTCCTGTGCAGGAAAAGCACTCAGGAAGGAAGCATTTAACCACATGTGAATTTTGACAGTAAACCTTTGTTGGCATTTTTGAAGCGGTTACCTTCATAAATAAAAAAAATAACCCAACAGATTTCTTATAACAAGAGGTTTAAAACTAGCTCGCACCGATTCCGAACAATTTCCGATGCCAACTCGTAGCATCACAATTTCCTGTTTTCCTGCACTTCCCTGTATTATTGGAATATGTTCCTACCTTTTCTCAGTCCAGGGATCACCTCAGATGCTTGATCTCTCTGCACCAGATCCTCTTTAATGATCTGACCCAACATAGGGACGCTAATCTCAGAATTGAGAAGTCGGACGGTACAGATCACATCAGGCTCGGATCTAAAGGTCAACACACTGCTGTCGATGGCGTTAGAGAGGCCGTAAAACTCCGGAACCACTAGAGGAACTTTCCCGAACTCTACCAGACTCTGCTGAGTTCCCAGGACCTGAACCTTCAAGAGGAATGTCTCAGTGAATGTCTCTGAATGCGTGAATCTGGAAAAAAAATTTTATCTGTGGGTTTATGTAGATTTCTCAACCAGAAAAAAATAATAGAGTAGAAGTTGAGTAGAAATTCACATAGAACAACATCGAAATGAAGGACTATACAGTGTTTGTCCGAAACAATATACAACGATGAATGCAAATTCCTACTGTATGTACCTATAGACTCTCAGCATGACAGTGTCCTCTTCCAATAATGGGCTTCCATTATGGACATATTTCACCTCATCAGGGTGAAAATGGCAGTCAAATACCTAGGACATAAAACAAGGCCATTAGAAAATGACATTCCTCATGAATAAAGCAAAGACAGAGTCATTTTTATTAAGTCTTTATTGGGGTACTCATGAGCTCTAGGGTCCCTGGGTTCGCAGTTCAGGTCGACTTAAGTAAGGCTACATCTACACTAATCTGGATACATTTGAAAATAACATTTTTGTCTAAATAACGTTTTAAATCGTTTCCCAAAAGTTGCTCATCCACGATGTCATCGTCTGAAAATGCTCACGTCCCTGTACTGCGCATGAGCAAAACGTAAGACGATTCAACCTACCTAATTTCCACCTGCTATTTATTTACTTTCTGGATCTTCAAATCCTCATTTAGATTTCAAACATCAGACCTATAGTGTTGTAGTGGATTTAGATTGAGATTTTTCAGATTTTACTTTTTACTCAACCTCATTTTGTTAAATCAGTCGTTCCTTTTTATTTCGTGGGTATTTTTAATAGAAATCAATCAGTGTTTGACTCATTAATATCATTCTATTAATAGATTTGTGTGCTGCGAGTCACATTAGTAACAAGTTCCTTCACACAAACTGGGTTGATTAGGGAAGAGTCTGATGACAAAAATCATAATAGGAACATTATATCCATAATAAATCATTTTTCTTTTTCAATTTTGGATACTTAAGTACATTTGAAAGCAAATACTTTTGCACTTTTACTCAAGTGAAAGTTAAAATTGACACTTTTACTTTTACTGGGGTCACATTTTAGTGTATCTCTACTTTAACTCAAATACTTGGTTTGAGTGAAAACTATTTAAGGGAGTTTTGAAGCTCATATGGTATTCAGTGTAATGTCATTCAATTTACACTGAGAAATAAAAGAGAAGGTCTGCTAATGCGGTTGTGTCCTATATAGTGCTTATGGAACTCTCTAAACTTATCACCTAAAAACCTAAGACAAGGTGTGTTTGATCATTCTGTAAATAGAATCTGCTGCAAATCCATACAAGCTGCCTGATTAACCAAAGCATATTGGAAGAAATGAACTGTGTACCTGTGGAGTAAGTTTTCCCACCCTCTGAGTCACAGGCTCATTGAGGACCACCTCCACTTTGCAGGCCTCAGAGGTCTCGTCAGTGTTGAACTGGAGTTCTTCTGTGGTCACAGGAACACTCTGGCCTCGGATCACCCTCAGGCCAGAGTTCAACCTCAACACGCTTTGTGCCTGGGTCAGCAGCAGGACATGGCTCAAGGCAACCAGTGACCATACAAGCACCACCACCCCCATCTGTTTGGTTTGTTCAGCTGCTTTTGTATACACAAGAAGTGTGATTCTTTAGACTTTATAGAATGTCAAGAAGGGCTTGTTTCTGTAACCTAGGGAAAAATATCTCTCTAAGTCTTGCAGCACCAGAAGAACAACCATTGACCTGTGGAAATGGAGTCATGCTGAAGATCAGAGTAACACCTGATAACAGATTAACACTTGATACTTTGTTGAACAACATTTTCAACCTTCAATCTATTTTTGATATATTATAGAATACCATTTTATACTATAGAATAGGGTATAAAACAAATTGTGATCATTGCACCACATAATGTTACTCCAGATACCTTTGAAACATATTTAGAGAAATAAGAGCACTGCTGTTACTTGAGGACACAATAAAAAACATCCCCCACAGACACTGATCTGTTAAATTGCTCTTTAGAAAATGACTCATTAAAACCATTTTCAGTTTTATAGCTTAGCTCTCAGTGCCTGCTGTCTCCTATCAAGGAGCATTGTACATACCTGCTTCAGCCGACTTTCCTCTTCAGGCCTTCTGTGCTGTGTGTTTGTAGAATCTTAGTCTGCTCAGTGGTCTTCAAAGTGTGCAGGGGGTCTGAGGACATCCAGCCCCCTGTTTCACCGATCCTTTGTGAAAATAAACAGAACCCAAGAATGATAAGAAGAACAACATGAAAAGAAGGTCAGTGCATCTGTCCCACTTGCCAAGGCTTAAAATAAAGAAGTCCTACAATGTAGACAGAGAACGAAGGAGAAATGTAAAATGGAGAGAGAGAGAGAGAGAGAGAGAGAGAGAGAGAGAGAGAGAGAGAGAGAGAGAGAGAGAAAGAGAGAGAGAAAAGGAGAGAGGGGAGGGAAAATTAGACCTCCGAACACAGGAAATGTGCAGAGCAGTTCCAAGAGTTTTTACTCCTCTAACACTGCCTTTGACTCACAAACCCAGATGTTCTTATTCCCTGAAGAAGGCATGCCTCAGACCCCACTGTTCCCTCAAAGAGACGAAAGGAGGAAACATGGAAAGAAAAAGAAGGAGCGAGAGATTGAAAAAGGGGGAAGAAGGAGAAAAACAAAGGTATAAACTAAGTTTGAAAGGCAGTGATGGTCCCTGAGCTCTGAGGACTTTGATGTTTTATGGCAGTCAGGCCTTCCTGGGGGGAAATGAACAAAAAGGAGTGTAACAAAGGACACACACACACACACACACACACACACACACACACACACACACACACACACACCACACTCATTTTATCCCCAATAGCCCATACACACTTAACCAGTAGTGATGGGAAGATTGGTTCTTTGAACCTCGTTCATCAAAAAGAACTAATCTTTCATTAGTTAAGTCATTTAGTTAATTTCGTTCCTTCATCAGAAATAAAATTAAATGTTACATTTTCAATAAGCGGATACCCCAACACACGTACATACACCACCTTTGACTATAGTTCCGATAATGAAAATATGAAGCTAAGGACAAATTATGATAAAGAGAATGAGTGGCTTTACCTCTCATATCTTCTAGTTCGTATCATTAATTCTTTGTCACATTACTCCTTTGTCACATGACTCCATATACCAGGTAGCTTTAGTCATAAATTTCTGTTTATACTTAGACAACGTACCGACTTATTATATACATGTAGGTTAAATTGTGAAAGGAATACTGAACCAACATGGCTACCAGTCCATACTTTAACATACACCATGCAATTCCATCTAGACTGCGATGTCCAAGCTGTTATTTAAAGAGCAAACACTCGTCTGTGAGATCATAAACCTCCTCGTTGGCGTTCCTCTGTTCCTTCTGCCTGCCGGCTCCATCCTCGGCCTTCTTCTTCCCATAGAATAAACCATAAGTCATATAAATAAAATAATTAACATTTTGTCAAGAATCACTAAATATCATTAATGACCATCAGTTAACTTCATTTATGTATCGTTTATAGTTGGAGCCCAATGTTTTTGGCAACAGGCTTCTGATTGATTAGTAGTAAATTCAAATCACCCAATTAAGGGTTGAAGAGTTACATCAGCCAAACACCACATGTTGTTCTACTGTCTTTCAAACAAACCTGGGCATTAAAAACATACTAGACTGCAGTGTTATTAATATCAGCAGTCTACTACATGGCTAAGGATTGCAGGTAGTTTGAACAGTAAACCTCAGCAATGATGGAACTGTAATGAACGAACATCTGGTGATGAGGATGAGGTTCCTTTTCGAGTATGGTTCTTTTTAAGGTTTCTTCTTTACGCCATCTTAGAGAGATTTTCCTCGCCACAGTCGCCACTGACTCGCTTAGAGAGAAACTTACAATTATAAGGAACAAACTTATAGCCACTTAATGTATACATTCTCTTATACAACTTATTAACTTTATCAAAGTAAAGATGCTTTGAGACAATGGCATTTACATTCACACTCATGCTATTTTACAGATGTTCTCATACAGGCAGACTTGGTGCGGCTGGGATTTGAACCCTCACAAGCTTCAGATCCATAGTCCAATACTTTAAACACCAAGCTACCATCTTCCTGGTCCAGGTTTGAAAACGCTTTACAAATAAAAATTTAATTGAAGTGAAATGATGGAAACTATCATGTGATTGTAGCCCATCTACTTCATACTTTGATTGTTTGGGCTTTCCTTTACACCTTCCTCTTCACTGTGGTTGTAAAGAGTGATTATTTCTGCTAGGCTCTAGTGCGCCAATGAAGGTGGCATTGGCACTTGTATTGCCAACACACCGGGTAAGCTGCTTACGTGTAGCGGGAATGAAACTAGGCAGTGTCGAGATAAGAATCGAGATGAGGAGGAGAGGGAATCTGAAAACTATCATTAACAATTCTTCTCATCCTCTCTATTCTGAGCTGAGGTGGGAAACAGTAGGAGCATGATCAGCCAAGGTTTCATTCAACCACATGCCTGGAGACATCTGGGGGCTCTTTTGTGCCATTAGTCATCAGACTCCACAATGTAGGGTGCACCCGGTACCTCCTGCTTCACTGAGTGAGTCTTGCTAATACACACACATACACACACAGTTATATGTCATTTCATAAATGTAATTAAAACTCAAGCATATGTACAGACACAAGGTTATTTCATTTTAATATTTTTATGATATTTTATTATTTCTATACATTGCTGGACGAAGCACACAAACCATGTAGTTCATTTAATGTTGAGCTCCATTCATAAAATGTGCCTCCAGTAAAAGAAAAACTATCCCTTAAAACTTTCACTTAAATAAATGAAAGTATCCAAAGTACTATGATTTATTATAGCATAATTTTTTATTACAAGATTCTTTATTAATCAACTCAGTTTATGTGTAAAGACTCGAATGTGACTCTCAGCACACTGATCTATAAATAGAATGATATTAATGACTCAAACACTGATTGATTTCTATTACAATGATCATGAACCCAAAACTTTCTTTTCAACTACTTAAAAATAATGTACACGTGTTTTATGGTGAGTTCGAGTCTGGAGCTTCTTTTATCATTTATTCCTCACAAAATGTTCTGCTTGATGTTGAACTGATGCTGAAATGTATGTTGGTGATCAGTAGATACACCAAGAGCCAATCAGAACGAGTTTAAAACAGAGCTCGGCCCTGATTGGTGTCTGTGCGTGTTTGATAAATAAAAAAGAAAGACCGATTTAGCAAAATGTAGTTGAGTAAAAAGTGAGATATTTGACTTTGAAATGTAGTAAAGTTGAAGTAAAATTCTCCCTAAAAATGGAAATACTTCAGTAAAGTACAGATACACAGAAAACCTAATAAAGTACAGTAACGAATTATGTTTACTTCATTACTGCCACCATTGGTTCTATTATTTTTATATTATTTCTTAAAATGATGTTAATGTATACTGATGGAAATTCCTTTCTTTTCTTTAATCATATTCAAATAAAATTTGAATTTGAATTTAAATTCAAATTTGAATTTGAATTTGATTTGAATTGAATGTTACTCTTTCTACTTAATTTCATTTACAAGTGATTCATAAAGTTATATCTAATCTCATTTGAGCCTTTATAGACTTTCCAAAAGCTCAGAGGACCCTCTGCTCACAGGATTTTTTTTTTTTTTTGGTTTTTCACCATTATGCTTTCTGTGCAAACACTAGATCAGGGGTCACCAACCTTTATGAAACTGAGAGCTACTTCTTGGGTCCTGATTAATGTGAAGGGCTACCAGTGTGATACACACAGTTTTCAGTTTGATCTGAAATAACAAATTTGCTCAATTTACCTTTTATTATATGTTATTATTAAGAATTAATGATATTCATCTATGTTAATGATTTCTCATAATAATTATTAACAATGATTTAACAAAGTAGGAAACAGCTATTTTTAGAAAAGGCCCACGGGCTACTCGTGTGGTCCTTGGTGACCCCCTGCTCTAGAGGCTAATGTGTGTAAATTTTCCAGGAAAACATCAGTCAATACAAAGCCTAGACCAGCCATTCTGGCACCAAACTACAATGACAGATATGACAACATGCCTTTGCAGTCCAGGTCTCAAAGGGTTGGACAAGTTGGATCTACACAATATCATGCATAGTATTAATGTTATGGCTAATTATTTTATTTACTTTATATCAACAAAAGATTGTGTACCCCTGACCATAAGATTGCTATGTGCTTCTTTTTAAACACCTCATTCCACATTTAGTCTCTTTTTACAGTTTCCTTCACTTTTCTGGGAAGATGTTCTACTAGATTTTATGGAGATTTGTGGAGATTTATCCAGTTACAATAATGTTAGTAAAGTCAGGTACTGATGTAGGTGAGGTGAGCAGGCCTGGGGTGCAATAAGTGTTCATATTTATTATGTTAAATAGTGTTGTGGTTAAAGCTCTAAACTAGGTGATCTTCCACTCCAACCCATGTAAAACATCTTCATAGAGCTGGTTTAAAGCACAAAAGCATTGTCATGCTGGAAGAGGTTTTGTGTCTCATTATACCACATCCAAAGATGTCCTATATATATATATATTTGTGTAGCTCCAACCTTGTGGCAACAGTTTGGCGAAGAACCACATTCGGTTGGAAAAGTCTGATGTATTTCACCACACATTTGCAGCTGTTTCTATTACTTATTGTGGTTTTTGAGAAACAGAGAAAGAATCTAATGCACATTTTCTATTTAAAGGATTTCTGTTACAATTATGTCAGTAATGCGTTGTGCACAAGGACTAACAGGATACAACCTTTTCACTTCTGCACAAAGGTGGCATCAGTTGACAGCTTCAGTTTTTCATTATTACTACTCTGGCTCTTTCTTTTTGCTTTCCTGTGTGGTTTCAACTCGAACAAATGTTTAATCTTTTTCTTTTTTCTCCACTTTTAGGCATACATCAACCACCCCCAGGAGAGCCTAAGTCATATAACATATGGCGTAATCAAAGCAAACCCTGTTGATGTTCCTGAGTTTGGGATCTCTGTTTAATGCTGACGAGAACTAGAACTGTTTCCTGCTCACTTGTAGTATTTTAGCCAATTTCGAAAGAAATTTCAATACTTTCAGAATCATTCATGAAATAACTCACAGTATATTAGGAATACAAAAGATTATAATAAAATAAAATATATTACAATTGCAATATTGATAATATATCGAATTATTTTGAATTGAGAATAAGTTTTATCATCTTAAACTCATTAAAAAAAGCCCACATGCAACTAAAATATCCAAACCCATGCACCCCCCACACACACTTTCTGACTGAGTGAGTGGTAAGTGACTGTGATTAACGGATCCAGGCGAGCATAAGGGCAAAGCTGATGGCGCCGGAGTGTCAGTTCTAATTAATCCAGTGTTGCATCGAATCAGTAATGTGTTGAGGCATGTTTAACAAGACACAGACACAAAACACTGACATTTGTTTCCTGCTCTGGCTAAGCTATTGCCTTATATTAGCTTTATATTAGCTTTATATTAGCTTTCACTGACTATTCTACTCTGAGGAAGTCCCTGGATGCTGTTCCATAATTAATAAAACCTAACAACAAACCCAGTAACCCAGGCATTTGTTAATTGTTATATAATTGCATTGCATATCCCTAAAATATTCAAATTATATATTTTTTGTGTATGTGTATGCTATTTGTATGTACACTGTATAGTATTATGGGTTCTGTTGTACAACCCCAATTCCAAAAAAGTTGAAACACTGCACAATGTAAATATACAAAACATATCAAATGTATGACTGAGGAAATGTACCATTTTATAGAAAAAATAAGGTCATTATTTGGATTTGATGGCTGCAACACGTTTCAAAAAAGTTGATTCAGGGCAGCAAAAGTCTGGAAAAAGTAAGTGTTATTAAAATGAATGAGTTGTAGAAACATTTTGCAACAAATGAGTTGAATTAGCAACAAGTCAGTAAGATGATTGGGTGTAAAAAGTGTAGAGATTCACCAATTTGTGATGGATTGTGTCTACAAATAATAGAACAATTTCACAATAATGTTCCTCAAAATCGAATAGCAAGAAAGCTGAATATCTCATCATTGACAGTACAGTAACCCCTCCACTGTAACGAGAATCTCGCGCTCTCGGTTTATCGCGTCACATATCTAATTTATTTAAAAGAGTTTTATGTTAAAATAATAACATTTACTCATAAACATATAATTACTGTATTCTTGCTAATGTTTTCTGTGTTTTAAAATTGTGTGGGAGGTTTTAGAAATGTTACCACCTCGATAAATGTGGGATTACTGTACATAACATAATCAAAAGTTTCAAAGAATCTGGAGAAATCTCTATGCACAAGAGACAAGGACCAAAATCAATATTGTATGCAATGATCTTCAGGCCCTCAGGCGGTACAAATTCAAAATGACCTTATTTTTTCTCTAAAATGGTTTATATACTCAGTTTAAACATTTGATCTTTTTTGTTTTATTGTGAATAGAATATGGGGTTTATTTTTAGAGATTTACAAATCATTGCATTCTGTTTTTATGCCCCATCGTCAGCCTTCTTCTACCAATATACTGTACCTCATGTTCCTCCTCTGCACCTGACCAAATCACACCACTCTCACTCTCTCAAAAACGTCCTACCTGCAAGATCCATCTGATAAACTTATATCTAGTTCTGTCCATCCTCATCACATCTTCAGCTCTGCTACCTCCAGCTCCACCTCCTGTCTTTTACTCAGTGCCACTGTCTCGAAACCGTACAACATCTCAGGTCTCACCACAGTCCTATAAACTTTCCCTTTCACTCTCACAGATACTCTTCTATCTCAAATTACTCCTGCTATCACTCTTCTCCACCCACTCCACCCTGCCTGCACTCTTTTCTTCGCTCCTCTAACACACTTAAAAACCTCTACTTAAAATGAATTAGTTACTAATTGGACATAAACATATAACATTAAAAAGTATCTTTTAACTGTACCTGTCTATTATTTTAAAGGCCTCCCCTGTGCCACCAAAACACCTCAGACCCTTGAGGCCTGGACTCCTAAAGACCTTGTAAGGTGTGCTGTGGAATCTAAAACCAAGGTCTTAGCAGCAGATCTTTGGAGTCCTGTGAGTTGCAAGGCTCTGACTTGCGGCACTGGGTGATCTTTCTACCATATACAGCATTAACCTGTTAAGTCAATTGTGCTACAGTTGCTCTTCTTTGTACACAGTGTAACATAGGGATGCTGACATTTTTGCTATGTTTTATTAGTTTATAAAAGGTTTTCCAAAGTTGTATTTCTGATGATATAGACTGATTTAGATCATTTTAAACACATTTTTACATTGAATGTACTGTATATTATATTCCATATGGCCAAAATGTTTGTAAAAACTTGACCATAATAACCCTAATGACCATTGGTGTGTGCTTTTTGAACATCCTATTCCACATTCGGTCCCTATTTGCTGTTATATGAACCCCAAAGAAACCAGATTTTCATCTGGTAGAATGAAAACATTTAAGTGAATCCTTTTGCCATTTAAACATGAACCACAAAATAACTTGTTATGATCCTGATTGTAATGTTTTAATGATTTATAATCACACTCTTAGTGTCACCCAAATGAGGATGGGTTCCCTTTTTAAGTCTGGTTCCTCTCAACGTTTTTTCCTCAAATGATCTTGCCACAATTGCCCCAGGCTTTGCTCATCAGTGATATAACTACACATTAATTTACATATACGTCAACTTTGTTTTAATAATTCTTACATTGTGTAAAGCTGCTTTGAGACAATGTCCATGTAAAGGGCAAAGCCAGGGAAAGCCAGATGTTAATAGGGGAAGCCAGGAAGTATTTGAAAAGACTGTAGTTGAAAGTTTTCCTCATGATACCATCCCCCATCTTCTGAGAAGATAGCGATTGGTGCTCATTTAGCTTAAAGAGCAGCTATAAGGTCAAGAACTTATGTAACTGCGGTGACAAGGTCTAGGGTAGAGTCAATATTCACATTTATCCCAAAGATGTTCAGTAGGGTTGAGATCAGAGCTCTATAGCAGATCTTCCACTCCAACCCATGTAGCATATCTTCAGGTATTGTCATGCTAGTGCCTATAAAGACCTGTACAATTGTATGCCTCCAACTTTGTTTGGTGAAGAACCATAAATTACTGTAAAATTCAGGTGTCCCAATACTTTAGTCTAATAATGTCGCCACAGCGGACCATCCGCATGTTTGATTTGGCACATGTTTTTACGCTGGATGCCCTTCCTAACGCAACCCTCCCTTTTTATCCTAACTAAGGCTTGTGTAACCCTAATCGCTGGGGTTGGTTCCGTGACCGGGGATTGAACTCGGGCCACAGCAGTGAGAGTGCCAGGGAACCACACTTTAGTCTAATAATATACATGCATATTTATATTTTTTGTTGAAAACAGGAGGAAATCTTTTTCAGTGTATACTGAATAAGTGTTTAATGTGATTTGAATGGTAATTTGGTACGAAACTAAACACAAAGTTGAAGATCGTATTAATGAAGAATTATTTACCCTGAACTTCGCTTGAACTTTTAAAACTTTTGGACAGTTATTTACTTTTTTGACTTTTCACCCGGGAATTATTTTGACGCTGTCAACGAATTGAGGTAGAGCCAGAAACTGCAGGAGGTTTTAGCGTTAATCCCATTTGAAGTGTCCCTTCACTGCTGATGGATTATGACTGCTACTCTTTCACAATCAGACTTTGGAAGAGGGAATGCAGAGAACAGTGTTGGCCAAATGCCCATATAGGCCAAAGGCGGCTGACATACTTAGGATTTTTATTTTTTAATCCCTCACAGATTTATTTTGCACATTTGATTCAATTATACACCCAGCAAACCGAAAGATTTTCATATGGTAAAACAAAAAGAAGCTAATTTTCCCGATCATTGCAAGCCGAACACAAAACGAAATTGTTACGCTGAGCGATTCACACAGGATGAAGGGTTTAAGGTTGAAGCAAAGGAAGAGTGTTTGAAAGGACTAAAGTGGAAAGTTTCTCTCATGACACCACTGACAACTGGCACAGAGAGATCCTTTAATTAACAGATACAACCTGATGTTACTGTAGCACCAGGCATGAGGAGGTTGTTACTTTGACACCTCACAATCGCAGGCTCAAATAAAGTGATATCCTTTATTAGCGCATCTAATCAACAGCGCTGGAACTGGTGAGCTTGGCAAGCAGTCTGACCCCAGAGCCTGACAGCAACCACTGCCAGCCAACTATGCCCTGTGATCAGAGTTTTCTTCCACACAGCTTAACTTTCAGCAAGCTCTAAACACAAGTTTGTTCTCCTAGCACCTGCTACAGCATCTGGAAATAATAATGATTCCTGAATAACCAGTAAATGCGTTTCTCAAAACAATTTGTACAAAAAACTGTACTTTTTTCAGGTTGTTCAAGTTCAAATTTTATTTGTCACATACATACAGAGTTCGACATGTAGTGAAATGCTTTGTATGACTGTCTAGCATTTAAGCATAAAAAAAGGAATATAATTTAAGAAAAAATAAAATAAATAGATAAATAAAAAAAAAAGTATAAACTATAGAAAATATATGTATATGCATGAATCTAGATGGGGGTGGATGCGTAGATATTCACAGTACAAATTAAAGTGATTTAGTGTGAATAAACAATAAAACAAAACTGATTTGTGTCATTAAACATCTCACTGCCATCAGAATGACAAGTCTTTTAGTCACTGTTCACAAACGGTTTCAGTGTTTCCTGGTGCAAAACTGCAGAAAGGACATCACTTATAATAAATACTGATCATTCACCTTAACTGATAAATTCTGTAAAGCTGCTTTAAAACAATGTCTGTTGTGAAAAGCGCTATAGAAATAAACTTGACTTGACAAACCACGGTTTTGCTCTGTATTCTGTATATATTGCTGACTGTATTCACACTCCAACTGAAGCTTCACAAGATTCACCTTTGACCTGTTTTAGAGAACTGGTTGATTATTAGTTGATCTGATGCCGTTCGCTCGCCTTCATTAGTGACATTCAAGATTCATCTGCACAATTCATCAATTCAACACATTTACAAAATAAAGTATAATTAAAATGTTAGATGACAGATGATGACAACTGGTTTAATCATTTTGCATTCAATGACGTATACAATGGACTGATGCCGAGATGTTTTAGGGGGTTAAAACTATTCAGGTGAATCAATATGAACATAAACAACTGATAATGTAGGAAACAGCAGACACTTGAACACAATCAATTAAATAAATGTACAAAAGCATTCGCAATTTGATCAAAGCAACAAGAAATGTTTTTATCATGAGCACAAATGACTAAATGCTGTGGAGGTTGAACAAGTAGTTTTGAGAATTTCATTTCTGATCTGAGAAACACTACAAAGTGACTGGGAAAAACTGTAGCGGGCATTTTGCCGTTTTTCCCGCTCCTCCCGGTATTTAAGGACACCAAGCTCTGGGCCAGATTATCTCACCGGCTTCCAAAGTCCCTGAGGATTATTTTTACCTACCTGCTCCAGCTCCTGTTCCTGTTCCTGTTCCTGTTCCTGTCCCCTGTTCTGCTCTGTTTTGGTTTTGACCTATGCACTGTTTTTTTGTTTGTCTTTTGCTCTGCCCTATTGCTCAGTTTGCCAGTTAATGGATTTTTGCATTGTTTTGGTTCTTGGTTTTGGTTCTCTCCCTGCTTTGCCCTCTTTGCCTGTTTTGACCCTGGACCGTTTTTGGACTTTGTTTTTGCCTTGCCCCTTTGCTCTGCTCTTTATATTAAAACCTTTTCTCCATACCCCTATGACATCCTGCATTTGGGTCTCATCCAGTCACTCAACCAGTCACACCCAAGCTCTCTGACACCAAAGCGTTCGCATTTTTTCCAAAAACGGCTAGAAATTGCTTTTATGATGTGCACAAGTGACGACATGACGTAGAGGTTGAACAAGTAGTTTTAAGAATTTCGTTTCTGATCTGAGAAACGCTCTAAAGCCACTTAGAAAAACTGTAAACAAACAGCAATTACACTGTAACAGGAAATAAATGAATCAAAAAGGATAGTCATTGATACATCATTGGAAAAAGGAATAAAGGACCGTTACAGGGATAAACATGCTGTTTCTTGCCTTCCCCTCAGGTATGAGGATACAGACACTCAGTGAAGCTGTATGTGCTTTGTGTTTGCGTGTCAGACATCTTGATCTCCTTCAAAGAAATCATGAGACATGATGGATGACCTTCACTGCAGGCGATAAGGAGAGCAATCTTGTGATTATGCAAACGAAGCTGACTTTGATGCAAAGTGCTCCAGACTAGACACAAATGTTCATGACTCGTAAAAGGGCAAAACTCCCTGCAAGAAATAACACACATGGATGAGAAGTGGATAAGAAGCAGGATAGGTGTAAGAAGGTTTTGGGCAGGGGGGTGCGCGGGAGGGGGGGGGGGGGGGGGGGGGCGCGGGGGGCGGATGGATGTAGTGCAAACGGAACAAGCGAGGTTGCCGGAGTGCCGAAGTGCTTTAATGAAACAGGCCGGCAAGTCCTCCGAGCACAATACATTATCATATTACCACATAATTAGTTTGTTTTTTCCACTTGAAATGAGAAAGCGGGTCAACTGTGGAGCCAATGCTTGAGGCAGGGAAAGTGAAAGCCACCCTTTACCCTCGTCTTTTACAAACACTAACATCACACCACATAGTTGCACAGTAATATCTTGGATAGATCCGGTTGTTCTGTAGGAGCGAGAACAAATCTTTCATTGAATGGATGTCCAGAATGCTGCACATAGACTCCTAATCTTGGCATCGCTCTTGTCTCATTTAAAGACCAACCGTCTTGTAAAAACTTCATGTTGAGCTTTTGAGATTGCTGTGGAGTTGTGGAGATTTATTTAGCCCCAAGGGTACTGTAGATATAGTGTAGTAGATGTAGTAATGTAGATGAGGTGAGGAGGCCTGGAGCAGTCAATGTTCACATTCATCCTGTTCAATAGGGTTGAGGTCAGAGCTCTATAGCAGGAGATCTTCCATATCCTCCAACCCATGTAAAGCATATCTTCATTGAGCTGGCTTTGTACACTGGTTTGAGTCTCCTAGTTGAAGTTATGGGAAAATTTCATGCTACCACATTCAAAGACATCCTATACAATTGTGTGCCTCCAACTTTGTGGTAACAGTTTAAGGAAGAACCACATATGGCTGGAAAGGTCACATGTCGTAATATGTTTGCCAATATATTAAATTTCTCCACACATTTGAAGCCGTTTGTAGCTTACTTATTGTTGACTTGAGAAAGTGAAAGAGGTTCTATTGCACATATTTTTTCAAAACAATCATATTCATCGAATTACAATATATGGCCAGCGTTCCAGTTCATCATGTTCAATAGAGTTGAGGTCAGAGCTCTAAAGCAGGAGATCTTCTACTCCAACCCATGTAAAGCAAATCTTCATGGAGCTGGCTTTGTGCACAGGGGCACTGTCACGCTGAAAAAAGGTTTCAATCTCCCAGTTTAAGTTACCACAGGTGAAAATCAGGTGTCCCAATATGCTTGTCGAAGGCCTTAAAAATGTTTTTTTTTAATTAATTTTAATAAAAAATGTAAAAAAAAAAGTGTAATTAATTTGTTTTAATTGTTTATTCAGTATTTGTTTAACTTATGAAATTGTGTCTTTTTGTATATTTCTTGCAACCTTATACATGGTACATTGGCATTTCCAAGTAGGATACAATCATTTCATACAGTATAATCTATGAAATCTATCTTGTTGTATTACCGCATAATGCGCACTTCATCTTTCATGAATAAGACGATTTATTTAATGCGATGACGAACACCTTGTTTGTTTTTGCTTTTTAAAAACCTTGAATCTCACCCATCTCGTTAAGCTGAGAGGGTGTGCACTGACCATCTCTCAGCCAATGCTTGGCCTCAATCAAACAAAAAGACTGAACAACTTGGTCCAAGTCCTGTACAGAACGTGATGTCTGCAGCGATAGATTAGCCAGCAGCTAAAATGATCACGCTTTCTGCTCTTGTGCTCGCTGAAGCAGCAGCAGTAACTACACATTAGAGAGAACAACTGGAAAAGACTTGGCCACCATCCTAGTTCCTACATCAGCACAGACTGCTTAAAGATAAGCAAATGAGCAGATCTTTGTCTGATTTTCTTTACATTGTTTGACTGACGGCAGACGTACAAGAATTTTGAATTCTGTTTCACTAGAAATTCTAAACGAAATGTAAAATAAAGAACATGTTTACGTGACACTTCAATGTAAAAATCTGTAAACATAAGATGTAAAGAAATGGTCCTTTTAAAGCACAATAAAACTGATACAAAACAGCAATATAAGGAAATAAGCAAGTGATAAACAGGAAGCAGTAATTATATAACAAGTTATAATTGAGAACAGGTGCTAATACTAATGAGGCAGGAATACTGGGGTGGTATAAAATCCTCTCTATAACTATAGACATGCATGATTTCCCATATTGTAAAAATTGTAAATCATTAATCTACACATGCCAACTCCAGCTTCATCTCCCCATGACCACCCGTACCTGGCACACCTTACTCTGAGCTTATTGACTTCCTACTTCTCATTGTTTTGGTAATCGTACGGCTTCTTGTAAATAGGTTACAACCGTATTTTTTTATATGTTAATCCTTCATATACAAAACCAATTCCAAAAGAAATGAGTCCACTGTGCAAAATGTAAATAAAAACAGCATGCAATGATTTGCAAATCTCACAAACCCATATTTTATACAAATGTTCTCTTTATTTACATTTTAAGGCTGCAACAGGTCTCACAAATGTTGGAACGGAGCAAGAAAAGTGTGGAAAGGTACGTGTGATTGTAGTTAAACACTTGGAGAAACATTTTGCAAATAATGAGGTTAATTGACAAGTCAAGTTTATTTCTATTGCGCTTTTCACAACAGACATTGTCTCAAAGCAGCTTTACAGAAATCAACAGTGAAGGTGAACGATGTGTATTTATCCCTGATGAGCAGCCGTGGTGACTGTGGCAAGGAAAAACTCCCTTAGATGTTATGAGGAAGAAACCTTGAGAGGAACCAGACTCAAAAGGGGAACCCATCCTCATTTGGGTGACATCAAGAGTGTGATTATAGTCTTTAAACAGTCCAGAACACTGAGAACATGAACATGAGCACTGGAATGTAAGATTATGAGTAATGATCTTTCTATGGTTGTATACAGTCATGTGTGGTTATAAAACCAGGAGCTACTGAGCAACTCATAAAATAGCTCAACAGGGCAGTAAGATGATGGGGTATAAATAGTGTATCTTAGAGAGGCAGAGTGTCTCAGAAGTAATGATGGGCGTCGATTCACCAAACTGTGATAAACTGTGTCTACAAATTGTGGAACAATTTCAAATGTTCCTCAACATCAAATTGCCAAACAGTTAAATATTTCATTGTTTACTGCATTTAAAACAGTGGGTTATTCACAAGCCAGTGCACTCTAGGTGTCGGTCCCAAGCCTGGATAAATGGGGAGGGTTGCGTTAGGAAGGGCATCCATCGTAAAAACATGTGACAAATCGAACATGCGGATCATGAATACGGATGATCCGCTGTGGCGCCCCCTAATGGGAGAAGCCGAAAGAAAGTTTACTGCATTTAAAACAGTCATGATTCTGTAATGGGCTCTTTAACACCTCCAGAAACTATTTATCTATTTGCCATGTCTACCACAAATGCAGGTTAAATCTCTATCATGCAAAAAAGAGGACATGCAAGAACATGATCCAGAAATGCATCCTGCATCTATTTTATTTGCATTACTATGTAGCAGAAGAGTTCAGGGTTTGGGGTTGAACCTGAAAACATGTGTCGCATCATAAACCAAAAAACACAACAAAGGACACCCAGAACTGTTGCGCAACTAGAATCTTGTATCAGAGACATATGGGAGAACATTCTTCTCCCAAAACATTTTAGTTTCCAGATGTATACGGACAGAAGACCTAATTCTACACAGTGTTAAACATGACCCTGTCCCAACCTTTTTTGTGTTGTGTTGCAGCCATCAAATTCAAAATGTATTTTTTCCTAAAAATTATATATAGTCTCAGTTTAAACATTTGATGCCTTTTTTGTTTGATTGTGACTAGAATATAATTTATGGGATTTAAAACTTATTGCATTGTGTTTTTACTTACATTACACAGTTTTCCAATCGTTTTTGGAATTGGGCTTGTATAAATTCTCACGATTGCTACAAAGTCTTTTGTGTTGCTGCATGGTTTTAGGTCATGTTTTTGTTCCTAGGTCCTTGCTCATAATGTCTTATGTTTTCTTCTGATTTAGATTGTTCGATCTACTTAGTGTTTCACTATATTTTTTTCTCATGGACTTGCCAAAGTCTGTCTAAGGAGCTTCCTATTCCGCCTCTCCCCATGCAAACATATTCATCCTGCCGTATTTCTGTACCAGGAAACTTGGTTCCAGCAGTTGGATGGTGAATCTTTGCTGGGTGGCACATACAAAAACAAAGCAGCAGCGTGGCTTGAGTCCAGTGATCTGGTCGCTTTCCAGTTGGTGTTTAATCACATATCTGTAGTCAGTGTTGGAGCCTTTGCTTTTTACAGCCAGCTGAAATCAGAGAGGGCTGAGTACAGCAGGTCAGGAGAACGGAGCTGACGGCATTGAGCTCAGCCTGATCAGGTGTGCAATTTAAATCTGGAGACAAGGAAGGATGGAGATGACAACCAAAAGATGAGAGGTTGTTAAAGGGAATGGGGGGTATGGGTGGTATTAATGGTGGTAGTGGTGGTGGGGAACCATGCCAAGATTATGAGCTTTTTGCCAAAAGTGGACCTGCCAAAACTGGATGACCCTTGTCCCCTCTGTCTCTCTGCAGACGTGTGGTGTCTCTGACAACAAGGTGCCAATATGGCCTGTGTTTGGGGCTGTATATGTGTCCCTGAATGTGAATGTGGCCAAAGCGAATTGGTGAAGAACCATATTAAAGACAGAAAGCTAGAAACAGTGACTTGTCCCAAAGCATGCACTACTGAAGTCATGGAAAAGCAAATATTACTGCATTTATATTGTGAAATGTTCATACCGAAAATTTATAAAGAGTAAAAATGGCATTATTGCATATTATGACATTATTATACAGAATTTTCAGGGTCTTCTTGGACAATCACATTCAGAGCAGTCTTTTGATTGTATTCTGAACACTGCTTTAATGTACAACTGAAAACTACTGAAATGACAGGATCCCATGAGCACTCACAAAAATGAACGTGCATCCCAATGAGATTCCCTGTGAATCAGAAACAGAGCTGCATTGATGTGGATGCATGCAAATTAAGAAGGAAATGTCACATTTGCATACATTCCGGGTGACCCCCAGTGCCTGGCAGCGAACACTGGCGTCTCTGACAGTTCGGGCATTGCTCGGTCCAGACACGTTGATTTGCATATAGGCGTGGTCTTCCGAACCACCCCGGGTTACGCGCCCATCTCTCGGAGGGACGTGATTGAACGTGACAACTGAGACAGGGACACGCGCACGTGCAATGCGCGTTCACAAAAGCGCGCTCCTGGTTAATTAATGTTTGTTATTGTGGCGGTTGGTTGTGTGTTGTGGAACAATCATATTTATTCATGCTATTAAATAGCCAGAGAAATAGCTGCAAGAGGGATAGATAGATAGATAGATAGATAGATAGATAGATAGATAGATAGATAGATAGATAGATAGATAGATAGATAGATAGATAGATAGAAAAGAAAAGAAAAAGTAGATTCAGACAGACAGACAGACAGACAGACAGACAGACAGAAGACAGATAGATAGATAGATAGATAGATAGATAGATAGATAGATAGATAGAAAAGAAAAAGTAGATAAAGACAGACAGACAGACAGACAGACAGACAGACAGATAGATAGATAGATAGATAGATAGATAGATAGATAGATAGATAGATAGATAGATAGATAGATAGATAGATAGATAGGACAGACAGAGAGACAGACAGTCAGGACAGACAGTCAGGACAGACAGTCAGACAGACAGACAGACAGACAGACAGACAGATAGACAGATAGACAGACATCAGATAGATAGATAGATAGATAGATAGATAGATAGATAGATAGATAGATAGATAGATAGATAGATAGATTGATTGATTGATTGATTGATTGAAAAGAAAAAGTAGATCCAGACAGACATTTTCTCGTTTGTGGCTTTTAGATGTAGTATTTCACACAAAGCTAAACATTTAGATTATTATTGTAAAAGACAAACATACCCTTGATAAGCCCTCTGTTAACAGGAGTAGGAGGACACGCAATGTGAGAGACTGAGACTTATTTAAATTCACACAACCTCGAAAAACTCACAGCCACTGGATTATACAGGCATTTCTCTTTATTTAAATATATTTATAATGAATGTTATTGAACTGTTTGTTTGAAGGGGTGCAAGATTCGAACGTTATATGGTTTTCTAATTATTATTTGTTGTACGGAAAAATTATTAATATTAGCATTTGTGCCAGATTTTTTTAATATGTCTAATATTAATAATTACCTGATCACCTCAGATACCTCAGATCAGTAAATATCACTCAACATTACAAAAAAGAAAGAAAAAAAAGCACTTCACAGAAGACTGCCCTCTGCTGGATTAATCAGAAAAAACTTTGATGTCGAGAACAAAGTGGATCTCTTCAATTCCAGTGGAGTCTTACTCCAACACATTGTGCAAAGATCCCTGCCTGAAAACACATTATAAATACAATTAACTAATCAGGCATGTTAGCCAGACATTTCCTGTGCTGGACTCTGGCCCTCAGGGCCTCGTTGAAAAACTGATAAAACAAAGACTTTAAAAATAATATCTCAATCTCACAACTGTGATCTGATTCAACAGGAAAGCTGTTTTTGCGTGCGACTTCTTTATAATGCATTAGAACTTGATTGGCCTGCATTTGCAATTCAGAACTTATTAAACTAGTCTAACATTCCTGTGATGCAAATGAGAGGAAATAATTTTTGCCATAATGATTAATACATTTGTTTGATTTGTTGATTAGGTCCTCAAATCACATCGCTTTCTCATTTCTGGGTCAGACCTTCGCCAGAGGCAGTTCATCTGAACGGTCAGATTGCGTTGCAAATATTGAAAATATTTGCGCATGCCTTGTAGGTTAAAAGACAAGGATTGCCGCAAAGCCTCGTCTAATGCATATAGACAATCGTAAATATAGTCATGGTTCATATTTTATTAATTACAGAGTTTATTTTCATTTTGGCATCAAAGCACTTTCCCTTTTTTGTTTTGCATTGATCTAATTTTGTTTATTATTCGCAGTGGTGTGAAGAATTTGAGTAAATGTCCTTCGTTACTATACTTAAGTAATTTTTTGGCTGTCTTCTAGCATCGTTTTCTCTCCACTCAACTACATTTATGATTCAGAAGATCAACCTTTTACTCCACTCTATTTTAATTGATAATGAGTGTAATGATGACATTTTGCATCTCTGTTGAAGATGTCATTAAGCTTCAACACTCCTCTACACACATCTGCTGCCTGGGAGCGACTTTATAGCACTGCTGGCCTCATTTTCAGGCCAAAAAGAGCTTGAATAAATTCCAAAATACTTCAAGAAACAACTTTTTTTTTAAGTCGAATAAAACATTGCCCCTCTCCGAGACAGAGAGCTGCATCAAGTCACAGACAGCTCTGAATATTCTTTTACTTTATCTAAAATGATGGATTTTCATTTTATTTGTCTATTGAAAAATAACGGATCTAATACTTTTGACATGATACTGTCATTGTATGGGTTAATTTAACAGACAGACAGACAGACAGACAGATAGATAGATAGATAGATAGATAGATAGATAGATAGATAGATAGATAGATAGATAGATAGATAGATAGATACTGCTGATTGGATAGATAGATAGATAGATAGATAGATAGATAGATAGATAGATAGATAGATAGATAGATAGATAGATAGATAGAAACTGCTGATTGGATAGATAGATAGATAGATAGATAGATAGATAGATAGATAGATAGATAGATAGATAGATAGATAGATAGATAGATAGATAGATAGATATATAGATAGATAGATAGATAGATAGATAGATAGATAGATAGATAGATAGATAGATACTGCTGATTGGATAGATAGATAGATAGATAGATAGATAGATAGATAGATAGATAGATAGATAGATAGATAGATAGATAGATAGAAAGAACCTGCTGATTGGATGGATGGGTGGGTGGGTGGATGGATGAATGGATGGATGGATGGGTGGATGGATGAATGGATAGATAGATAGATAGATAGATAGATAGATAGATAGATAGATAGATAGATAGATAGATAGATAGATAGAAACTGCTGATTGGATAGATAGATAGATAGATAGATAGATAGATAGATAGATAGATAGATAGATAGATAGATAGATAGATAGATAGATAGAAACTGCTGATTGGATAGATAGATAGATAGATAGATAGATAGATAGATAGATAGATAGATAGATAGATAGATAGATAGATAGATAGAGTTTTATTTGATTTGTCTATTTAATAATAACAATTATTTTACTTTGGGACACGATCCTGTCATTTTATTTGCTAATTGAAGATCCCATTTTGAAAGATCGCTTTACTACTTTGTCTTCTATTTTTTTGTTTGATCTTTGTTCTCTTCTGACGTTAATAAGGCGGTCGGGTTGATGTTGTTAATGCAGTTTGCAGTGTACAATTTGATTTTTGTTTTAGGAAATAAAACCTCACAAATCAGCTGTATCGGATTTTTCTCTACGACGTGCCTTGGTGTTGAGGACTCGTGCAACTTTTGATCTTACGTTCGTCAAATACTCAAGTGCTGTTCAAATCGGAGACTTTTACTCGAGTTGTATCGGGATTGAGGATTTTTATATATTGTACTGCAGTAATTTACCTACACTTTAAATAAATTATGATTTACAGCTACTTTTTTACGATTCCACTTTAACGCTTTTTACCTCTGATTGTTGAAACACATCTGATTAGCAAAATTAAAACGTATTGCAAAAACACATTGCTAACATTCAAACTAGTATATGCATGTAAAGCCCTCATTTATCAGCGTACTCAACATTTTTGTTCTGCTCTCTCTATTCCAAGAATGTGTTTTTGCAGTGCATTGATGCTGGACTGCTACACCTGAGGCTTAAAAATATTATGCAATTTCAAAACTAGCACATTTATCACTGATTAACCTGGGAACCTAGAATTCCCATGTACTGAAGACAAAATGTTGGTGCCAATCGATTTTGCAACACTGGCACATGTTTAAAAAGTACCCCTACGTGCAAAGATTTGCATGGTACGGTACTGAAAGAACCACACAACAGAGAGCAGTAGTGCACTTTGCTTTTCTTAGCTCACAAGCCTTGAGAGGAGCTGCAACAAGGCCTACGGAAGGACTGGAGTGAATGGGAATGGTGTCTCCGGAGCTGTTGGCTGCAGTTAAAGACCTGGCTGTGAACAGCGGGGACAGAGAGCAGATTTCACTCTTCAAACACGAGCTCTCTCAGCCAGACCTAGACTGTGAGTCGCTGCCAGGCTCTCATCACAGCCAGCCTGGCCACATTCGCTGTGAAAAGCCGTTTTGTTTGTTGTGTCATTTTGCTGCTCCAAAAAAAAAAAAAAATCAAGATGGTTTTGTATGTGTGTGTGTGTATGTGTGAAGGAGGGGCAGGTGTTGGAGGGTCTGCACATGTGCCCACACGGGGGAACTGAGACGTCCATCTCAAGCTGGGCAGGTTCCTCATCATATGGCAATCTTGCACACAACACATGGTTCTCGGCGAATACGTCAGCCGCATCAACCACAACTACAAAGCAACACAAGCCTACTGTTCAGGCGCCAGTGCCATGTTGGAAAAGCAAGGTGATGAACAGAGATGCAGGGCCTCAATGTTGCAGAGAGAAACCGGATAGGAATTCGTCGACCGAGCCAAACGTTGGAGAACCCACACGATCCGTTGCTCTTCGTCCGACGGAGCGGACACCGCTGCAATATTAACAACCCTGGAGTGTTTCTCAATTGTGCACTTTAATAACTTCGGTAATATGAGGAGGCAAATCCTTTAATTACTTTTTATGAGGGTATCAATAATTCAGAGTCTCTATTATGGAAAGGACAAATTGGAATATACGTACACACATGGCAACCAAAGTGTTTGGGAAGCCATGTCCTTTTCCTTCAGGTAAGAATTAGCTGGTGTATAACGTCACAAAGGGATTTATGTAGAAATGTTTAAACTCCATGAAGAAGAAGAAGAGCCTTTATTTGTCACTTGTACATTACAGCACAGTGAATTCGCATATCCCAGCAATTGTTCGGTAGCTAAGGTCAGAGGCACCTATGATACAATGCCACTGGAGCACAGAGGGTTAAGTGCTTTGCTCAAAGGCCCAAGAGTGGTGGCGTGGCAATGCCAGGGCTTGAACTTCCAAACAGTATCTCAGATCCTAAACCACGAATCTCTCACATTCCCATGATGGCGTCAGACAAGTAGTAACCACCAAGAGGAGGTCATGTATTATATATTGACTGCTCAAGAAAGTACAATATATAATAAAAACCAATTGGACCAAATACCAGAACTACTAGACGATCGTGCTTAATGATCAAGAAAATACTTCATGCAACAAAACAAATGATTAAAAAAAAGACACTCTTGCCTATATCCAGCCCTTTCACTCTGTCTGCCTATCCAGACGCTCCAGCATTGTGCACCAGATTGCCAGACCCCCTCTTTCTGCCACACATCAGTACCCAGCCTGCTGCCTGCTCCCTGAAGGACAGACCAACACCTGCTGTTGGCAAGCAGTACCTTCCATTCTCAGCCTCCCCCAGCACTGTCTTAGTGAAGCCCAAATGCTCCGAGGTGACACGGGAAAGGTTGGTGTATGGATGGTGTTTGGGAGTCACCACTGGCTCTTCATCGACCCTGGCTCTTCATCCTTCTATATGATTCGCCCATAACTATATCACTATGGCTTGTGGTGAATAGATACTTGGGCAAACACATATCATAACCTTGTGCTCCAGTACATCTGATCTCATGCACATTATTATCTTGTGCTTGTATATATTATAAACAGCAGAACTCTTTTCCTACCCATCCAGAGACATCCACAGATCGGGCCAGCTCTAGGTGTGTGCCACCTCAAAAAGAGGAGATGCTGACCCCCCACCGATCAAGATGTATCCAGAGACCTACAAGCTCCAGTTGGATCCAACTTCATAAAAATTTACCACATTGGATTCCAAGGATAAACAACCTCTTGGTCAAGATTCAAAATAATATTCTACATAGGCTATTTTTCCATCATTGAACATCTAAAAGCTTTGGCATGGAAGAGTTGGTGTTTTGGTGTTAAAATCTATAATGATCTTGGATGTTGAGCTGGTTTATGAGTTGCTCAGGAGCTCATGGTTCCACAACTCCAACGTCAACTGTAGAAAGCATATTACTAATAATCACACACTCCAATGCTCATAATATTTCTCAGTCTCTGGTGTTTTAATGATTTATAATAACACTCTTGATGTTTCTCACAAGGTTTCTTTCTCAGACCACCTAAGGGAGTTTTTTCACAGTCTCTCTGGGTTTGCTCATCAGGGAATACATTTAAATATATGTGCATTTTGTTCTATAACAATGTCTGTTGTAAAAAACGCTTTAGAAATAATTGAACTGAATTAAACTGAATTGAATATGCCAATGAGTTCTCACGCTTACTAAGTATTAGATTATACCATAATGTACCTTGTGGTTCAACTAGACCCTATATATGGTCACCCTAGATAGCATCATGCCAATTACTTACTATAACGTGACAATCATATTTAATTAACACCAACTCATTACAAAGACTCGTTATTCCCATTTTCACACATAACGTGCACATTAATTCACTTTACTGTCACTAATACCTTCTTCATCCCTGTCTGGATGAAAACCATCCTGAGAACACTGGTGAGGCTGGAATACACCCCTGAATGAAATTTCTCACACACACACACACACACACACACCACACACACACACACACACACACACACACACATACACACACACACTCCCTATGTTGGAACATAGGGGGAAACTGGAAGACCAGTCAGCCAACAGAAACCAGAAGCCTTTACTATCAAGAAATGCCTCCAGAGGGAAATCCTCTCATATATATAATGATCATTACTGCGGCTTTAATTATTCATATTCATATCATGACCTCATATTAAAAACAAATTGTTCTCACAATACATTTTTTGGTTGAGAACTTATCGCATAGTGTCCATACCCAGAAGAGGAAACAACCCTTATCTTAAGTTTTGTTCAGGTCAAATGTCAAGTAGACACATGACTGAGATGGAGTATCATCCGAAATATGAATCGAGATTAAATATGGTTTATGTGATAGTAAGTTTCTGTGCCACACATTATTTCTAGAGAATCATTTCCATTTTGTTCCTCTCCATTCCTGAGGCTATACATCTGAAAAGGCCAGTGAGCTCTCATTAAGAGAACCAGCTGGTTTATGGTAATTTCGGGTCTGAAATTGTGATGCTTGTAATGTACACTAGGTTAAAGCAGAGGAAATACACAGTGAGGAAATACACACATATATATATATATATATAGAGAGAGAGAGAGAGAGAGAGAGAGAGAGAGAGAGAGAAAGAGAGAGAGAGAGAGAGAGAAAGAGAGAGAGAGAGAGAGAGAGAGAGAGAGAGAAATCGAGAGAGATAGAGAGATACATATAAACATACTGTATATAAACAAACAAATAGGGACAAGTGGGAGAAACGCAATTAAGATGGTTTGGTAATGTGCAGAGGAGGGACATGGAGTATATGTGTCTTCTTCTTTTTCTTCTTCTTTTGGCTGCTCCCATTAGGGGTCGCCACAGCGGATCATCCGTCTCCATACCCCCCTGTCCTCTACATCTGCCTCTTTCAAAACAACTACCTGCATGTCTTCCCTCACCACATCGATAAACCTCCTCCTTGGTCTTCCTCTTTTCCTTCTTCCTGGTGTCTCCATCCTCAGCATTCTCCTACCGATATACCCCATGTCCCTCCTCTGCACATGTCCAAGTCTCGCATCCCTCACCTTGTCTCTAAAATATTCTACATGCGCTGTCCCTCTAATAAACTCATTTCTAATCCTGTCCATCGTCGTCACTCCCAACAACAAACCTCATCCTATCCTATCCCCTTCCTGCTTCACCATCTTCACACTATCCAACCTTCTCTCTCTCTCTTTCATGTTCCTCATTAATCACCTGCATAAAAAATTCTCTTTTATTTTCACAACACACTCTCCTCACTAGTCCACACATTTTAATCTCCATCCTTTATTGCTCTAACTTGCAGCACATCTTTCCCAGCTCGGTCCCTCTGCCTGGCCAATCGCTACAAATCCTTTTCTCCTTCCTTAGTGTCCAACCTCTCATACAGCTCCTCATATGCTTTTTCCTTGGCTTTCGCCACATCCCTCTTCACCTGCTGCCACATCTCCTTGTACTTCTGCCTACTTTTCTCATCACTCTGTCGCTCCCAATTCTGTTTCGCCAACCTCTTTCTTATGCTTTCCTGCACTTCCTCGTTCCACAACCACGTCTCTTTACCTTCCTTTCTATTTCCAGATGTTACACCAAGTACCTTTCTAGCTGTCTCCCTTATCACTTCTGCAGTAGTTACCCAGTAGTGACCTCTTCCCTGAATCTCACACTACAGTCTTTCTCCTTCAGTTTCCATCATCTTATTCTTCTTTCAGTCCTTACTCTCCTCCTCTTCTTCTTCGCCTCCAAAACCATCCTACAGACCACCATCCGATGCTGTCTAGCTACACTGTCCCCTGCCAACACCTTACAGTCTTCAATCTCCTTCAGGTTGCATCTCCTACATAGAACATAATCCACCTGTGTGCACCTTCCTCCACTCATGATCCTCCTTCTTCTTAAAATAAGTGTTCACCACTGCCATTTCCATCCTTTTAGCAAAATCTACCACCATCTGCCCTTCCACATTTCTCTCTTTAAAGCCATACCTACCATCACCTCCTCATCACCTCTGTTCTCTTCACCTACATGCCAATTTAAATCTGCCCCATCACTAATCTTTTATTTCCAGGTACACCTTCTACCACTTCATCTAACTCACTTTCTCCTCCATCTCACAACCCACTTAAGGAGCATAAGCACTGATGACATTTATCACCCATTCAGCACCCCTTTTAATTCCAGCTTCACGTTCATCAGCCTATCAGAAACTCTCTTCACCTCCACTACACTCTTACTGTACTCTTCCTTCAGGATCACTCCTACACCATTTCTCTTTCCATCCACACCATAATAAAACAGTTTAAACCCAAAGAAGAAAAAAAAGAAGTAGACTACATTTATTATTGATTGATCAGGGAAATGTTAAATGCAAACTTGAAATGCAATATAAACCAATAAAAATAGTATTAATAAAAATTCTTTTATGAATAATAAATAATTTTTTGTATTATTAATAAAATAATATTTATTTATAGAAATAATAATAAATAATTCATTAATATCAGCCAATAATTTATCTATAAAATAAATATATATTTATTTATATATACGAAATGTATCCAGGATTTAAGCTATATTTAACTTTGAAATCAATGTACTCTTGTTTCATATATTTTAAATATTGTCTGATTTCTGCACGAATATCTGCCAATTAAAATAATTAAAAGCTGGATAATCTTATATTTAATGCAGAATTATTTTTTTAACAAAAATATGTTAAATTTGCTAATATTCCAGACATTTTCAGTATACTATATTTCTGCACATTGAATGATTAAGGATCGAAATCAGCTAACCGTGTTTCTTTTACTCCGTTAATAGAGTTGACACTATTCACTTGACAGGCCTCTTTAATCATCTCATTTAACCACTTATTAACCAGCATCTGTCTGAACACCCCCAGAAACAGCGGCATCATTGCCGAGTTCTCTCCTAACGATGATGCTGATTCAGCTCGTTCGCTTTAGATGCATGCTCAGCACTTTGTGCAAATACAATCTGATTTTATTCAGTTGCTAAGCGAGATGAAGTCAGTTTAATGGAGTGTTAAGCGTTACGCAGTAGTTACATAGAAAAGCCTGATGCAGTACTCATTAAGAGCAGTAAATAATGCTCCTCCTGCGCCACAGTCAGTGTCTCCTTCTTCAACAATCATCATTAATCGATTTTAATTATGCATGTCACCATCCTAGCGCTCTAGCGGTGCCACAAACAAGACAGCACTTCTTGACAGTCAATTTTGGTTGAGATGAATGTGACAGAACAAATAAAACATATTGCAATCACGATGGGTTATAAACATGATAATGCAATGTCTTGTGCCAACAATCTGGTACGCATGGTTTTGTTTTACTATTTTACTCCAGGGCACATCATGGCTTCATTCAGCAGTCCAATGTGCCCATCAGTGGCTAAGTTCCAGCCCCTATTCAGACCCACGGTTTAAACACAACAGATTGCATAGAAATGATACCCGAGAATCAACGCTGTTTTACATAATAATGCAAAGTAATATATACGAGTTATATAGGTGGAATTCCAGACTTTGCACATGGAAAACAATATATCACTGTCTCATTTAGGTTATAACTGAGGTTCACCTGTTATTTGATTTTCAAGTCAAGTCAAGTCAAGAAGCTTTTATTGTTATTTCAACCATATATAGCTGACACAGTACACAGTGAAATAAAACAACGTCCCCCTGAACCCTGGTGCTACATACTACAACAATCACAGAAAACACAGGGCTAAGGACTAGTAAGTGTCCTCGCCACATAAAGTCAAGTCAAGTTCATTTCTATAGCGCTTCTCACAACAGACATTGTCTCAAAGCAGCTTTACAGAAATCAACTGTCAAGGTGAATGGTGTGCATTTATCCCTGATGAGCAGCCATCGCGAATGTGGCAAGGAAAAACTCCCTTAGATGTTATGAGGAAGAAACTTTGAGAAGAACCAAACTCAAAAGGGGAACCCATCCTAATTTGGGTGAGATCAAGAGTGTGATTATAGTCTTTAAACAATACAGAACACTGGAGAGTGAGAACTAACATTAGCACTGGAGTATAAGATTATAAGTGATGTCCTTTCTACAGTCTTTTACAGTCATTGTGGTTATAAAACTAGGAGCTACTGAGCAACTCATAAAATAGCTCAACATTTGCAATCATCACAGATCCAACACCAGCTTCTCCATGCCAGAGCCTTTAAACACTCCAGGAGGTCCAATGTGAAAACTCCACATGAAGTGGGATCTAGCTGGCACTGGCACGTCTCTGGGTGGTACAGGAGGTTTGCGAGATCCGCATTTATTTCTTTAAAGGTCCATAATCTTCATGAGGTGGGACGTGACTGGAGCTGGCCAAATGTCAGGATGCCTCAGGATGGGGAGAGAAAGAGAAGCAGTGGAAAGGAATTAGCGTAGCTGCTGTTCATAATATTAACAGCACAAGTTGATAATGTGATGTGATCAGATGTTCTGGAGCACAAGGTTATGATGTGATGTGTGTTATGTGTAGGCTTTGCTAAAAAGATACATTTTTAATCTGCACTTAAAGTGGGAGAGTGTGTCTGAGCCCTGAACACTGTCAGGAAAACTATTCCAAAGTATTGGAGCTAAATGTGAGAATGATCTGAAATAAAGTGCATCATGTGCAACCTGGTGCAAACAGTTCAACGACAACACAAGACAGTGCAAGACAATACAGAATTTGTCTGAGAATCCGGAAAATGGTCGCTCTCTGCTCTCCTGAAGTCAACAACCATCTCTTTAGTTTTGTTCACATTCAAAGACAGGTAGACTTCTTCGGCACGATAACGATGGTCGTCCCACAATGGCACGTGGGAACAATGGCACTGCTCAGAGAGATGTTGAAGATGTTGGCGAAGACATTCGCTAGCTGTTGTGCACATTCCCTGAGCACTCTGCCAGGAATGTTGTCTGGTCCAGCAGACTTCCATGGGTTAACTCTGCATAGAGTTTTCCTCACCTTAGAGCACCTGGTCACTGGGAGGAGGGGTGGTCTTCCTTGCCACCATGTTGTTCTGCACCTCGAACTGGGCATAGAAGTCGTTCAGCGCATCTGGGAGGGAGGCGTCATGGTCACAAGCAGGTGATGTCGTCTTGTAGTTCGTGATCGCTGAAAACAACATCCTGCATGTTTTCTCCTCTGGTTGCAAAGTCCACATTCTGATGAAATTTAGGAAGCACAGTCCTGAGAGTTGCATGGCTTAAATCTCCGGCTACAATAAACAATCCGTCAGGGTGTGTGTTTTGTAGTTCGCTAATGGTCCCGTAGAGTATGCTGAGCGCTTTCTTAGTGTGGCGGGGCGGTGTTGTTTGGTAAAAGTCGACACTAATGTACAATGAAAACGGAAAGCAGACTACGCCACCCAGTTTCTATAAACTGGGAAATTTAAACTCAAAATAAAGCACACAGGTTCGTTTCCACTAAACACAGTAGACGTGGATATAAATACAAAATTGCTTTTATTTCTCAAATAAGAATTAGCTAAAATATAAAAGAACTGTTGACCAGGCAGGAATAACAAAAAGAAATAGAAATACTTTCAGGCTGAGGCTTACCAGTAGGGTGGCTAGCTGCACAGTGAGTATTTTAAGACACCCCACTCACCCAAGTATGCTCCGCACAAACACCCACACACACTAAGTGAGGGAGATACAATGGACACGGCAAAACACTCTGTGAGAGAAGCACCACCACCACACAGGTCAAAACAGCTAGCTTCCCTCACTGGAGGCCTTCAGCTCCTGAAATAAACAAAAACACAAACAAGAGTATAAAAACAATCAAACACCCATACAGTGAAGCAATTTTGATGGGTCAAGTTCAAACCATGAATGACAAATCTGGATCATTTACTGGCCACACAGGTTCAGAGAGACAGGAGCTCTGCTAGGTTGGCATCACAAGCTCATGAACCTAGACACAATGGCTCGACCAAGGGCCCAAGAACAGAACGAAAACAAAAGAGGGAAACAAGATAAAAGAAAACAAACAAACAGGATTCACATCAAGTTACAAAAACAACAAATTAATAAAAGAAGAAACTAAAGAAAAGATCCATGAATACTCAAATCAGTCCAATTAAACAGGAAACAAAAACTAAAATTCAGTACCAATGGTCACAGAGGGATAAAAATAGCAGAACAAACATCTGACAATTCCAATACAAATGGTCACAGAGTAATGAAATACCAAAATGGCAGGAGAACCAACAGTGCAGTCTTAATATGGTATCGGGAGTAACTTATTTGCCCCGCAGTCCACAGTGACAAAATGCTCGCGAACAATTACCCCCACTAAAATAGACAAAAATAAAGACAAATCAGTCAGAGACACCAAGTCAAATAATGCTCAAGGGACTAGATATACATACCCAGAAGTAGATTATTAAACAGGTTCAGTTACGCGCAGTTTTATCCAAACAGCAACGAGCAGCAAATATGCGGGTGTTCCATCATACACAGGCTGCAATATAATCGAAGCATAAGTTACGAGTCCCACCGCAACAAACATTAATCCACTAGAATTAACATACCTGGAGTGAAAGACAGCCTGTACCCAACAGCAACGTCACGCCAACCCTAAACACAACCTGGCTACAAACCAATAGACACACTTAATAGTGCATAAACACTAGTAGCAGCAGCATTAGCCAAACAGCTAGGTACCTACCTCCCGCACAGCCGCGTGCACCCGCCCACAAACGACAATGATTGGATCATGCACGCTCAGGTGACATACCCGGCGTCTTTAAATATGCCTGGAATGGCAGCCAATAGGCTGTCACACCAGTCATTCAGGCGACAGTCACGCCTACGAGGGCGGTACCTAGACTGCCCCACTACAATCTACCCCTGGCTCTTGCATCGTCGCCCCGACGATGGACGAAACCCCACTACGGCCAGGAATTGACTTAACACCAGGGCCGGAAAAGGGCAAAAACAGCATTAGACACAGGAGCTATCGTAGAGACACTGCTCCTCCCTGCTTCCACTGCCTGAGGGAGGTGGTGCAGATTAGAATGATGACCAGCGTTAGCTCGCCTCATCCGCCGCAAGGCAAGTTCACCATTACTAGACTGACTTACAAGTGAGGGTTCCCTTACTGACCCCAAATCTAAAGATACCACACCAGATGGTCCAGACGCCACTGAAATTGTACGGGCAGTATCCTCGGGTAGGCGTCGAGGAACACGGGCAGGTGAAGACACTGGGTCCCTTAGTGTCGACCCACCAACACCCTGTGGAGTTCCAGGTACCAAGACCCACAGATCGACCTCCTCAGATGGAGAGTCCTCCGATGGTGGAACCTCCACTACTACAGAATCATCTGCAGGTCTAACAGGAGAATCTCTTTGTATGCGGGTCTTCAACAAAGAGTGGTGAACCCGTTTTACCTTACTCAAATCATCTGCTGGTGCAATCGTGTATACTGACCCACCTACCTGAGGCGCTCTCACCACCTGATACACCACTGGGCTCCACAGGTCCTGGATCTTATGGCGCCCTCTCAGGCCATAATCGCGAAGGTAAACCAGCTGACCCTCCCTCAATAGTGTATCACGAACTTGCCGATCGTGCTGCTTCTTACGACGTTCAGCCGTCGCCTTCAAATGTTCTCGAGCCCCCTCAAAGGCCACCTGTAAGCGGGTTTGGTGCTCCAACACCCACTCATTCACTCCACCCGCCACCATCTCCTGGCTTCTGCCTAACAAAAAATCGATAGGAAGCCTTGGCTCTTGGCCAAACATCAAGAAGTAGGGTGACTCACCAGTCGCTTGATGAGGGGTAGTATTATAACAAAAGAGCACCTGAGGGAGAGCAGCGACCCAATCTGCCTTCCGAGAAGGAGGAAGGGTACGCAGGAGATTATGCAGGGTCCTGTTAAAACGTTCGCACTGCCCATTACCTGCCGGATGGTAAGGGGTAGTGCGGGATTTCTCAATCTGATAGAGACTACAGAGCTGTTGTATCAAGGACGACTCAAAGCCGCGCCCCTGATCAGAATGAATGCGCCCAGGGACACCAAACTTATAGAACCACTCCAATACCAACGTGCGGGCCACAGTTTCGGCTCGCTGATCCCGAGTGGGGACCGCCAGGGTGTATTTTGTAAAGACATCAGTCATCACCAAAACATTTTCCAGCCCGGAGCGAGATGGTTCCAGCAGTGTAAAGTCAATGGCCAAGATTTCATTCGGCCTAGAGGCCAACAGGTGACCCATGAAACTACGAGCTACTGGCTGCGTATCCTTGGCGACCTGACACCTTTCGCACTCCCGACACCACTGGGCTACATCGGATGTCAGTCCCGGCCAATAGTAACGCTGTCGCACCAGCTCAGTGGTCCGTTCGACCCCTTGGTGTCCATGTCCCTGGTGCACTTGTGACAAAACTTCCCTATACAAAACAGCTGGCAGGACTACCTGGAGAATCTCTTCACCACCGTTAGAACGAAACACGTGGCGATGCAGAACCCCTTCTTTTTCCAGCAAACGATCCCACTGACGCAGTAAAACTAGGGCTGCTTTGGACAGCTGGCGTCGCTCTTCAGAGCTGGGAGGCACTCCAAGTCTCCAGAACACCAAAATCTCCCCAATCACAGGATCCGCCTCCTGTAATGCCTTCATATCACCCACCAGACTAGGAAACACAGAGACTACAGACTGGGTAGCTGGCATCACTAGATCTAACCCTGATACTTGTGCCAGGACCTCTGGAACCTCAGTCCCTGGTAACAAACCTCTCACTTCACTATGACTAGCGGGGTCCTGCCTGGAAAGGGCATCAGCATTCCGGTTACTCCTCCCTGGCCGATACCGGATGCTAAAATCAAATGCTGCAAGTTGAGCAGCCCAACGCTGCTCGGTAGCCCCAAGCTTTGCAGTGGTCAGGTGGCTGAGAGGGTTGTTATCCGTATACACAACACACTTCTGCCCTAACAAATACTCCCTAAATTTCTCAGTCAAGGCCCACTTGAGCGCCAAGAACTCCAACTTCATGGAGCTATAGTTGGACATATTGCGCTCAGTGGGCCTAAGACTGCGGCTAGCATAAGAAATTGGCCGTACTGTACCTCCTTGTTCCTGCGAGAGGACAGCTCCTAAACCCCCATGGCTGGCATCTACCTCCAGGATAAAAGGCAAGGAAAAGTCAGCATAGGCGAGTACTGGGGCAGACGTGAGCCTTCTCTTCAGCTCATCAAAACACTGCTGGCACTGCTCAGTCCAGGCGCTAGAAAAACCCTGCCCAGCTCGTGTTCTAGGTTTAGTGGCAGCCCATTCAGCTACCAACCTATGCAGAGGGGCTGCCAACTTCGCGAACCCCTCAACAAAGCGCCGGTAATAGCTTGCAAAACCTAGGAATGAACGCAACGCCTGCACACTAGTGGGGCGTTGCCAATTAGCTACGGCCTCAATTTTACTGGGGTCCGTGGATACTCCCTGAGCTGAGATAACATGTCCCAGGTACTTTACCTCATGTTGGAAAAATGCACATTTACCAAATTTAGCTTTCAGACCCTCATGCTCTAAACGACTTAGAACCACCTCCAACCGCTCTAACTGCTGCGACACGGAGGAAGAGAAGACTATAATGTCATCAAGGTACAAAAGTACAGACCTACATTGCTGGTCCCCAAACATCCGTTCCATTAAACGTTGGAACGTGCTTGGAGCGTTGCAAAGCCCAAAGGGCATACGATTCCATTCGAACAATCCGAAAGGAGTGCAAAATGCGGTCTTGGGCTTGTCTCTTTCAGTGACAGGGACCTGATTATACCCACTGGCCAAGTCCATAGTGGAAAACCAGCAGGCCCCCGTCAAAGAGTCTAACGACTCCTCTATGCGCGGCAGCGGGAAAGCGTCCTTACGGGTCTTTGCGTTCAGTTGGCGGTAGTCAACGCACATACGCAGACTACCGTCTTTCTTTTTAACAAGCACAATTGGGGCTGCATATGGGCTACAGCTCTCTCTTATAACATTAGCCTCCAACAGCTGATTAATGTGGGACTTCACCACTTCATATTCCGACGGAGGTATACGCCTATATCGCTGCCGGACGGGAACGTTATCTAGCAGGGGAATATCGTGCGAAATCAGGTTGGTACATCCTAAATCACCCTCATGAGTGGAAAACACTGACTGAAACCTGTAAAGCAGGTCCCTTACCTGACCCTGTTCGGTTTCGGATAAAACAGACAGGTCGAGTGCGTCAATTTGTTCTTTAACGCCAAGGACGGCTTCCCCAGCTGGAGAATGCACCGTGGACGCCACCGACCGGACCTCACTAACTCCTGAAGGCAAACTAACCACACAAACATTAGTCAGTGTACCAAGGACAGTGTTAGCATAAAGCAACACATCAGTGGTTCCCACATTTACCACAGGTAGATAAACAGTACCTCGTGTAACCTGCACTAGTACAGGGGAAGCTAACAGACCAGCTGGTAACCCAGCGTCTGGGGGTTCAAAAAGGACAGTACTGTTGGCGTATTGCTCGGAACAAGTGGCTGCCACAAACCTCATCATGCCACCTCTAATGCGACATGGTCTCCGCCCTCGTACTCTAACCCGTCCTGAATGTACCACAGGCGACTGATTATCAACTTGACGACAATGTTGTAGTGCCTGTAAAACAGAATTTGGAACATCTATGGTTGAGAGTGAATCAAACAAGTCCGGGCCATGTTGTCCGAAAAGCCCCTGGTAGCATCGACTAAGGACATTCATTCCCAGAACACCTGGGACCCGTGTACACAAGCCGCCAGGAGGATCCCGCACAACAAGCACACCACATTCTGTTATTACTTGATCGCATAGTTCGATAGTTAACTCCATATAACCAATATAGGGAATTGAAAGATCATTAGCGGCTCTAAACTGCAACCACTGGCACGATTTAAGTCGATCCTGGCCCCATGGTTCGAAGTGTTTACGGAAACAACTCTCAGTAATCGTAGTCACCATGGAGCCAGTATCCACCAGACAGGGCACTCGAACACCGCCAATTAAAACGATCAGGTGTGGGCACGATGACATCAAGTGCGACATATTTGAAACGTTTGAGCCAGTTACCTCCCCACCCGTGCTATGGCCCTGAAGCACGGTGGGGGCTAGTTTTCCGACGTTGCTGATGGGCCAGGCCGTCTACCTCCATCTCTCGGTCGAATAGAGGGTGAGGAAAGCTGAGGGCGCGAAGGGACACGTACCTCGTCACAGTCTCTGGCAAAATGCCCAGGTTTTTGACACCTCCTACAAATAACTGGTCCCTGTCGGGAAGGTTGACCCCGAAACGAGGGAGCCTGTAAACGGGCAAAGCTTTGCGCAAGTTTAGTCAACTGCGCTTGCTGGCATTGGAGCATATCCCTCAATTCAGCCATTTCCGAATTCCCAGATAATCTACTCACCCCAACAAATGGATCCCCTTGTACCCTATATTGAAGCCCATGAACTGATGGAACAGAATGACTTCTGGTCCTTGTACTTCCTGGCATGCTCTCCCGCTCCCACCTAATGGCGTCGCTACGCACCTCCAACAAAGTTAACGTAGGTTGACGACGTATCAACTGCTTTAATTCACGACGCAGAGCGCTATCAAAAACATGTTCAACAAATTGGTCACGTAGTAAAACATGGGAATTTGGCATACCATGAGGTGATCGTTGTTTCACTTGCTCAAGGAGACCCATCAGGACGAGGGAGAACTCCAACAGGCTCTCACCCTCCTGTTGCTTTCTCGAGAAAAAGGCCTCCTGCAAAGAAACATATGACCGCGAGCAACCATACAGTTCCCGCAAAGCCGAAATTATTTTGTCTGGGTCTTTACGCTCTACCTCTGGGCGGTACTTAATCTCTTCCCTTGCTTCCCCTTCCAAGTGGTCAAATAGATAGAACGCCTTGTCAGTATCAGAAAGATGACGGGCACGCATACAAGCCTGGGCCTCCTCAACCCACTCCTCAATATTAAGGCCGACCCTGCCATTAAATTTTGGACACTTTCTGTCTCGTGGTACAAAAACAAATCGCTCTGGTCTAGTGACATCTACATTACCGGGTGGTAGCAAAACAGAAGGCCCAGGGGCAGAAGCAAATAAGTCATTAGGACCTAGGGGCACAGAGGTATGCTCTTGACGCAACCTCTCATTGTCTGCTCTTAGCTGAGCAATCATCTCCCTTAACTCGTGTAACTCCTCTTCCATACTTGAACGATAGAAGCACTTTACAAAAAAATTAAAAGTACACCCACAATAAGGGCTAGGTTCAGTACAAGACGTGCACTGTTGTCCTGCTGCCACTCCACACCAAAAAAAAGAAACCCAATCCTGCAATACTTAAACAAGGAAAAACAACTGTATATACATTCACGTCTCTGTCGAATGTGGAAATCCTGCCGACTGCGCCAAAGTGTGGCGGGGCGGTGTTGTTTGGTAAAAGTCGACACTAATGTACAATGAAAATGGAAAGCAGACTACGCCACCCAGTTTCTATAAACTGGGAAATTTAAACTCAAAATAAAGCACACAGGTTCGTTTCCACTAAACACAGTAGACGTGGATATAAATACAAAATTGCTTTTATTTCTCAAATAAGAATTAGCTAAAATATAAAAGAACTGTTGACCAGGCAGGAATAACAAAAAGAAATAGAAATACTTTCAGGCTGAGGCTTACCAGTAGGGTGGCTAGCTGCACAGTGAGTATTTTAAGACACCCCACTCACCCAAGTATGCTCCGCACAAACACCCACACACACACACACTAAGTGAGGGAGATACAATGGACACGGCAAAACACTCTGTGAGAGAAGCACCACCACCACACAGATCAAAACAGCTAGCTTCCCTCACTGGAGGCCTTCAGCTCCTGAAATAAACAAAAACACAAACAAGAGTATAAAAACAATCAAACACCCATACAGTGAAGCAATTTTGATGGGTCAAGTTCAAACCATGAATGACAAATCTGGATCATTTACTGGCCACACAGGTTCAGAGAGACAGGAGCTCTGCTAGGTTGGCATCACAAGCTCATGAACCTAGACACAATGGCTCGACCAAGGGCCCAAGAACAGAACGAAAACAAAAGAGGGAAACAAGATAAAAGAAAACAAACAAACAGGATTCACATCAAGTTACAAAAACAACAAATTAATAAAAGAAGAAACTAAAGAAAAGATCCATGAATACTCAAATCAGTCCAATTAAACAGGAAACAAAAACTAAAATTCAGTACCAATGGTCACAGAGGGATAAAAATAGCAGAACAAACATCTGACAATTCCAATACAAATGGTCACAGAGTAATGAAATACCAAAATGGCAGAACAAACATCTGACTATTCCAATACAACTGATCCCAGAGTAATGAAATACCAAAATGGCAGGAGAACCAACAGTGCAGTCTTAATATGGTATCGGGAGTAACTTATTTGCCCCGCAGTCCACAGTGACAAAATGCTCGCGAACAATTACCCCCACTAAAATAGACAAAAATAAAGACAAATCAGTCAGAGACACCAAGTCAAATAATGCTCAAGGGACTAGATATACATACCCAGAAGTAGATTATTAAACAGGTTCAGTTACGCGCAGTTTTATCCAAACAGCAACGAGCAGCAAATATGCGGGTGTTCCATCATACACAGGCTGCAATATAATCGAAGCATAAGTTACGAGTCCCACCGCAACAAACATTAATCCACTAGAATTAACATACCTGGAGTGAAAGACAGCCTGTACCCAACAGCAACGTCACGCCAACCCTAAACACAACCTGGCTACAAACCAATAGACACACTTAATAGTGCATAAACACTAGTAGCAGCAGCATTAGCCAAACAGCTAGGTACCTACCTCCCGCACAGCCGCGTGCACCCGCCCACAAACGACAATGATTGGATCATGCACACTCAGGTGACATACCCGGCGTCTTTAAATATGCCTGGAATGGCAGCCAATAGGCTGTCAGACCAGTCATTCAGGCGACAGTCACGCCTACGAGGGCGGTACCTAGACTGCCCCACTACATTAGCATTAGCGCTAGGTGGTATGTACACTCCGAGCACAATAGCAGTGCTGAATTCCCAGGGTAAATAAAAAGGTCTACATCTCACAACCATAAACTCCAACAGCGATGAGCAGTAGTTGTAAACGAGGACAGAGTTCTTACACCATTTCGTGTTGATGTAAACACACAGGCCGCGAGTCTTACCGCACAGAGCTGCATTTCTGTCGGCATGAAGCGCGGCTAGCCCATCCAGCTGCATGGCGCTATCCAAAACTCTGTCATTCAGCCGCGTCTCAGTGAACACGAAGACACAGCAGTGTCTATACTTTACCCGAGTAGCTTGTTGAAGTCTGATGTAGTCCAATTTGTTGTCCAGGGAGCAGACATTTGCCAGCAGTAGAGAGGGTAGAGCAGGCCGGGCTAGGGTTAGCTTTTAGCCTAGCACCGCTCGCTTTACGCACTTCTGCTTCCTCGCGATTCCCCCTCCTCCTTCTATCCGCCGCAGGCGACGCCGAGGTCTGGAGGCCTGGCTCTTGAAGCACACCGAGGTCGCATAGCTTCTGCCACAGATCATCGTTTATTGTGTTGTTGGGGTTGTTTCTGAGTTCCTTGAGTGTTCGGCGGTGGTACACAGCTACACCGGTTGCTCCATATGTTGCGTAATGCAGGGTACAAAGTAAAAGTAGCACCATTTTGTGTCCGGAGCGGCCGCTGCGAGCTACTGCTGCGCCACCATCTTGGATGCAGGACATTTTGCACTATAATTGTTATATTTTACACAATATATAATCCATATTTGTCTATTTGAGTTAAACATGCTCCTCGAGGTACCACTGACCAGTGTTCCTGCCCCTTTTTCTTCTTTAGATCTGCCTGATTCATCCTCGCTAAACAGTTTCTCAGGCGCTTTTGCTCAGCAAGACTGCTACTACGTGAATATGACGTATCACAACACTACTGAGGCTGAGGCGTGTCCTGAGAGTCACATCGATTACAGATTAACATGGCAGAGGTAGAGCTGCATCTTCCTGCACACAGAACAGGAAAAGAACATCTGGTTTTACTTGGTTTTACTTTACTTGGTTAAATGCCTGTGTTTGAAAAGGGGATATGCGTTAAAAGTTACGATGCCACTTAAGTGAATTGATGATTTGCTGTCTGTCTGAACCAAAGAAATAATAGTGAGCTATTTGTACCCTACTGAATTGCAAAGCATCATATTTCTTTGCGTTGTATTGCGTTGAATCGCATTGTGTTGAGTCGAATCGGATCGCACTGCATCAGAATATTGGTGAATCGCATCGGTAGCTGCTTCAAATTTATTTTTTATGTATCTTATCATTTGCTATGAATCGCATCTGTGTCAGTTATGAAGATGCACATTCCTGATATAAAGTAATAAAACTATTGTCCAACCCAGTCTCATCACTACTTTTAAAATGATGTATGAATGATTCATCTGTGAATGATCTTTAGACTGGGGAAACATTAAATATATCGGAAAAACACAGCAATGTGCTGTGGGAATAAAGCTGGCCATTTTGGTCTCGGGGCATGTGCTTGTGAAAAAAATAGCTGCTATTATAGTGCGAACGTGTGATTTAGGTGAAATATGTCACATCGGAAAAGCTGCTTTCTCAGAACAGAAGCGAGGGCTGGACCGGGCCAGCGTGACTGCCAGACTGCACTGCTTGTCTGTTAATCTGCACTTACTGGGAAAGGGAGTGTATAGACAGGGCTGCCAAGCACAGGGTGTGCTGCAGATGGCAATGATAGCATATTCTGTTTCTGGCTTTTGCTCTTGCTCTATCCTGCAGTTATTTATATGCATGGATGTGGAATGGATACAATCATCACTTTGTTTCTAAAAAAAAAAAAAAAAAACGCTTTTCTTTATTTCTGTATTCTTCAATATAGCAATATTGAAAACAGGGATTATCCAGCAAATGGTTTGAATCACAATGGTATTTGTTGTTTTTTTCATATTCCCAGAGCATTTGGATATATTGAGCATAATATGAGTTGATATGGACCTAATTACGATTGGTTGGGAACGATCATGGACAATACTATCCTGTACACCTTTAAATCAAACACAGATTAGCATCGTATCCAATTCAGAATGTCTGTTGACTATCGAAATTTTGCACAAATGCAACATGCCTAAAGCACGACAGACATATTAGAATCAGAAATACGCTCATGGCAGTCTAACACAAAGGACTTGCTGATGTTCACATGCTTGCACAGGGTTTAAGCTTTAGCCCTGAGATCGACATCTGCTAGGGTTTTGTCGAACATATGTTTCCATTGTGGTCTGGTTTTTTTTTAATGGGGAAAAAAAAATATCTGTCCAATTAAAGACAAAATCCCTACAAATAGAGCTAAAAGTGACATGATTGATTAAAAAAAGGTCTTTTTGTGGATAGCGATTTCATTATATATTTGTATTAGGGAAGGAAAGAATTGCCGATCCGCATCAGTGCATTGGCAAGTTAACAATGTGATGCATACATTTTGTGCATTGGATAAAAGTTGGCATTCATATCACGATGCATCGTTTTTAACACATTTGCATCGCTAAAAATGATAAATTTATATATAATTATTAGTAGATGCGCTATACCTTTATTATTTAGAAAATGACTAATAATTTGTGACCAATATTTGATATGTAGATTCATTTCTCTTTGCCAAAAACTATATTTCAATCGCGTTCTCTTAGCACCGCTGCTGCTACGTGAATATGACGTATCACAACACTACGGAGACCGAGGCGTGTCCTGAGAGAAACATAGAATACAGATTAACATGGCAGAGGTAGAGCTGCAACTTCCTGCAGACACAACAAGAAAAGAAGCTCTGCATTTATTTGCTTTTTATTTTTATTCATTTCTTTTTGCACTACAAAGGCGTGTGTGTAAAAAGGCCATGCGTTAGAAGTCAGAAGGCACTTAAGTGAATTGATGATTTGTTGTCTGTCTGAACAAAAGAAATAAAAGTGAACTGCTTCATATGTATCTTGAATGTATTGTATTGTTGGCTATGCATTAAGATGCGAATCACATTTGTATTAAACACTTTAAATGATATATAATTTTTATATATATATGCACATTTAAAATAGACAAAAGCAACTGTTGGTTAAAATATAAAAAAGTGATATTTTTCTGATTGTAGTGTACACTGTTACACTGTATTACTATTCAGCCCAGCCATTATCATTAACACAATTAACACAGGGATGTGATTAACGGCGGCAGAAGGCATGAGAGCACTGAGCCTTACTGTAGGCAGATTAAATTAATTATGTTAAGCAGTGATACACAAATGCGGCTGCGGAAACATTGCTTTTGGTGAACTCAAATCAGAACTGCTGTAGTGCCAAAGGACGGCACGAGAAACCTTACATTTTTTTCAATTTCCTGTCATGTACAGTTTCCTATGATATTGTTCCTATAAATTAAGATCAATTAATAATATAGAAATCAGTGTCAATATTTCTGTAATGTATAGTTTCAATGGGTCATTGGTCATTTAATGGTCATTGGTATCCCTCCATCTTATTAATTTTCCCTTTCTCTCATTTATCTCAATTTTCAAAGGAATCTTCTTGACAAAATGGATTTGACTTGTTCAACTGATTTTGGCTGATTTTATTTTCATCTTACTACTGACTCGTTTTACAAGAATGAACCATGGAGTCTTAATCCAAACAAAGAAACAATTTCATATTATCCATGTCCAGAAGTTTGGGTATCAAAGGGGGGAGTGGTAGATCAGTGGTTAAGGCGCTGAGTTACTGATTGGAGGATCAGGGGGTTCAATCCTCGGTATTGCCAAGCTGCCACTCTTGGGCCCTTGATCAAGGCCCTTAACTCTCTGTGCTCCAGGGGGTATCATGGCTGATCCTGTGCTCTAACCCCATCTTTTGAGCAAACTGGGTGAAATATGTGAAGAACGAATTTCACTGTGCTGTAATGTATATGTGACAAATAAAGGCTATTCTATTATATTCAACTTTGTCACTTCTATCAGACATAGGACATTAACTGTCTAATGAAAATTCTATAAAATAGTGTTGGACTGTACATCTGAGAGTCTTTTATCTATTGATAAAACTGGCTGGCTGTTTGAAACATCAATTAGCGAATTGTGAATGAAAAGAGAGAAATGGAAATTTTGTACAAAAAGGTCTTTTCATTACTAAACTACGGTTTTCATTATACCTTCATTCCTTCATGATTTTTATGTAATGTATCCTGTATTACAGAGAACTCCTTTATTTTTCCAGGTTTTATTAAAATGTACGCAGTTTAACATCTTGGCGTACTTTGAAAACAAGCATAGAACAAATGTACAAATACACATGAAGAAATCATGGAATTGTTTTGTTTGATAAACTGTCATCAAAACTTTAAACTGAATTCTTTTTCTTTTTGTAGCTATAACAGCAAAACACACACGTGGCATTCTTTCTACAACATAAACCAAGTATTGTTCTTGTATTTTTTCCACAAATGTGTTGCACGTGTAGATTTCTTTGTTTTAACCCTTCTGTCCAGTTCAATGGGGTTTAAGTCTGGAGACTGTCCTGGCCTTTCCATTCTTTATAGCCTTTCCATGATTTGAAGCCTACCATCTTGGAGGTATGCTTTGGGTTATTATCTTGCTATAGAATCAACCCCAACTGGAAAGGATGTACTGCAAGTAAGAGCAGTAAAGGATGGAGAGGGAAATGTGTTGACTAGTGAGGAGAGTGTGTTGAGAAGGTGGAGGGAGTATTTTGAGCAGATGATGAATGAGGAAAATGAGAGAGAGAGAAGGTTGGATGATGTGGAGTTGGTGAAGCAGGATGTAGATAGGATTAGTAAGGAGGAAGTGAGAGCAGCGATTAAGAGGATGAAGAGTGGAAAGTCGGTTGGACCAGATGACATACCGGTAGAAGCGTGGAGATGTTTAGGAGAGATGGCAGTGGAGTTTTTGACCAGATTGTTTAACAGGATTTTGGAAGGTGAGAAGATGCCTGAGGAATGGAGAAGAAGTGTGCTGGTACCGATCTTTAAGCATAAAGGAGATGTGCAGACCTGCAGTAACTACAGGGGTATTAAGTTGATCAGTCACACCATGAAGTTATGGGAAAGAGTAGTGGAAGCCAGGCTGAGAGAAGAGGTGACCATCTGTGAGCAACAGTATGGTTTCATGCCGAGGAAGAGCACCACAGATGCCTTATTTGCTTTGAGAATGTTGATGGAGAAGTATAGAGAAGGACAGAAGGAATTGCATTGTGTATTTGTGGATTTAGAGAAGGCGTACGACAGGGTGCCAAGAGAGGAGTTGTGGTATTGTATGAGGAAGTCAGGTGTGTCAGAGAAGTATGTGAGGGTGGTGCAGGACATGTATGAGGACAGTGTGACGGCAGTGAAGTGTGCAGTAGGTACGACAGACTGGTTAAGAGTGAAGGTTGGACTGCATCAAGGATCGGCCCTGAGCCCTTTCCTGTTTGCAGTGGTGATGGACAGGTTGACGGACAAGGTCAGACAGGAGTCTCCCTGGACTATGATGTTTGCGGATGATATTGTGATTTGTTGTGAGAGTAGGGAGCAGGTTGAGAAGAGCCTGGAGAGGTGGAGATATGCGCTGGAGAGAAGGGGAATGAAACTCAGTAGGAGTAAGACAGAATACATGTGTGTGAATGAGAGGGAGGGCAGTGGAGTGGTGCGGTTGCAGGGAGAAGAGCTTCAGAAGGTGGAGGAATTCAGGTACCTGGGGTCAACAGTGCAAAGTAATGGAGAGTGTGTTAGAGAAGTGAAGAAAAGAGTGCAGGCAGGGTGGAGTGGGTGGAGAAGAGTGACAGGAGTGATTTGTGATAGTAGGGTATCTGCAAAATTGAAAGGAAAAGTTTATAGGACTGTGGTAAGACCTGCGATGTTGTATGGTTTAGAGACAGTGGCATTGAGTAAAAGACAGGAGGTGGAGCTGGAGGTAGCAGAGCTGAAGATGTTGAGGTTTTCGTTGGGAGTGACGAGGATGGATAAGATTAGAAATGAGTTTATTAGAGGGACAGCGCATGTAGGATGTTTTGGTGACAAGGTGAGGGAGGCGAGATTGAGATGGTTTGGACATGTGCAGAGGAGGGACATGAATTATATTGGTAGAAGAATGCTGAGGATGGAGCCACCAGGTAGGAGGAAAAGAGGAAGGCCAAGAAGGAGGTTCATGGATGTGGTGAGGGAAGACATGCAGGTAGTTGGTGTAAAAGAGGCAGATGTAGAGGACAGGGTGGTATGGAGACGGATGATCCGCTGTGGCGACCCCTAATGGGAGCAGCCGAAAGAAGAAGAAGAAGAAGAATCAACCCCAATCATTTCGGTGTATACCAGAGGGTAATGCATTGTGCTATAAGATGCTGTGGTAGTAGTTTTGGTTTGGACACTCGCTCTGGGTAAGTCTTCCACTCTGGGCGAGCCCCAGAACATCACGTTTCCTCTTCCATGTTGAACAGTTGATGTCACGCATCAGGATCCATCCTTTCGATGACTTACAAAAACCCTGCGTGATGAACCGAAAATTAAAAATTTTGTTGCATCAAGACCTTCCAATTTTTCCATCTGATCATTGCCTTTCTTTTTGTCACTCGTCCTGTCAACTCTTCATCTCATACAGTTGAAAGCAAAATTTACTTACATTGACCAGTGTTAAACAGTGCTTAAAGCTGTTTTTCTGTGAAGCTGTTGTCTGATTCTGTTGTGGCTTTGATTCTGATCTCTTCCTGTGAAAATGTCCTCCAGTTTACAAGTGCATTTTGATGTGTAAGAAAATGCATCCACTGACATCTTGACTTTCATTGCCATTTTGTCTAAAGGTACGATTTACACTTTTAACACAGTCTGTTTCGACACTGGAACACATACAGACAGAGAGTTTGTAAGTAATCAAGAAAAGTTAAGACACCTGTGGGAATTGTTAGCATCATCGTTCAAGGCTTCATTTAGTTCCATTGCTGCAGAGCAGCTGTAAGTTGTTAACCCGTTACTTCTTCCCTGAAAAAGTTTTTTTTTGTATAATTTACATAATTCTTCAGTTTTTAGTGACTAAAGACCTTTTTTTTTTTTTCTTCTGGAAGTTACTATTTATCTTTGTACCATTTTAGGCAAATCGCTCGTTTTGGACGGCATATGTTCAAATAAAAACTGCAGGAATGTGAACTGTTTTAAAACTTTTGTATATCAGTATAATGTCATTGTTGCATCAGTGACTGTACAAACTATAACGTTGGCAGTAAAGGTAAGAGCAATTAAATGATAAGTATTTCATTTATCTTTAATTAATTTCTGTATTATAATTAACATATATTTACATTTACCACATTATTAGTATTTCTAAATATCTTTCCTGTAATATTTTCACACAGCCCAAACATAATGTTTTATTATTATAACACCATGTCAACAATGAAGCTAATTATCTGAATATATACAGTGATGATTCTGCACTCAAATCAGCATATAGAAAATTAAAATGCTAATTAATTCATTTGATTAGGTCCTAATTCTCCTTAACCACTCATGATGAATAATTTTGCATCATAGCACGGAATAAAGATTGCGTACTGTACTCTTTTATAAAAGATGCTTCCTAACAGTCACTGTGCATAATTTCACGCTTGATGTTGCTGTTTTTTTTTAATACTGCAACAGCCAGGCTATACATGTACACTGTAAAATGAAAGCAGGAGCCTACAATGTGAAATAATACATTATAAATAATGTATTTAACTGTTTCGACATTTTCTTTAAAAAAGGGGTTAATTTTAGACTTTTAGATTTTGTGAAAAAATTTGGTTAAGCACAAAATTTGACTGTCACCCAATAAAAATTTTATTCATTTGGAATAAAAAAAAAATGCAATAAAGATTTTACATAGTTGACTAATATTAATAGTCTATTTAATTTGACAATTTAGGAATAATATAATGATAATAATAATAATAATAATAATAATAATAATAATAATAATAATAATAATAATAATGTACATAAAAAAAAAAATATATATATATATATATACACACACACACACACACACACACACACACACACACACACACACACACACATATATATATATATATATATATATATATATATATATATATATATATATATATATATATATATATATATATAATGTGTGTGTGTGTGTGTGTGTGTGTGTGTGTGTGTGTGTGTGTGTGTGTGTGTGTTGCTTATCGTATGTGTATTGCTTCTGCACATTCTTACACTGCCCAGAGCCTTCATATTTAGTTATAATTTTTTATATTTATATTTATATTATTTTATTATTTTTTTTTACAGATATCATTATAAAGAAAAATAGGCGTAGACAGGATATATTGTATATGTTTATATATATATATATATATTTATATGTGTGTGTGTGTGTGTATATGTGTGTGTGTGTGTGTGTATATATATATATATATATATTGATATGTAGACAGTACAGTATCCTGTGTAGTCTGCAGTCAACCTGCTGACTTTCTTAATTTCTATCATAATGTATGCGATATTATTCTGGATTTAATTATACTTTCATTAATCCTACTGGGACGTCAGGCTTTTTGTTGAATATTAAAAGTGTGAAGTACGGCATGCTAAGGGGCAGATGGGTGGAAGTAAGATAGAGAGAAGTGGTGGGCTAGTGTTTAGTGCGGTGAAGGTCAAGGGAACAGTGTGTGGGACGCTGCTGGCCGATACAGGACATCAGTGTGACAGATTTGGCCAACGCTCCTTGCCGTTCTCTCTGATTTACTCTGATGTGCCAAGATGGACAGCAGTGCAGGCGGCAAATCTCAGGGTTACGTGCTACAAAACTGTCTAACACCATACATTTTAGAATGGCATCACATCTTATTTTTTGAGGGGGTGGGGGGGTGGGAGGGGATGTAACACTGTGGCATTTGGCATACCTCAGTGGCATTTGGCTGCCATTCTAAATATCTACAGGGCTTTTTTCTTTTTTTTTTCTGAGAAACCACGCATCTCATTTTCATGCTCGTGTGAAAAAAAAAGTTTTCCGTTACTTCCTCCAGACTATGTGATCATCTTTAGAAAGCTGCTAAATGATTTCTAATGATCCATTAATTTTCCTTTAAAGGTCATCGAGTATAAAAAAATCTTTGAAGGACAGGCAGGGATGTCCTGAACGAGGTTATCTGCCAGCCTGTTATTAATCTGCTGTTGCCAGGGTAATTGTTTCGGAGTTTTATTTACGTGTCAAACATAATTAAGAAAACAGTATGCTTTTGAGGACATTTATCAACACCCTCGAATTTACTGGAGTCCAAGGGTAATGAGTGTGTTGCGTCCTCACCCAAACCGTCCCTGGTAAAAGAGTAAAATTTGTGCAAGCCTTGGCAAAGTCTGTGCAGCGAGAGCAGATGGTACTTATGGCCAGGGCTCAAACCTCTTCTCTTTGCTCTCCTTCCTCTCTACCTTATCTCTGCCAGCTCTCGCTGTAAGACTGCTGCCTGCTGGCACTACCCAGACAGACCCACCATTCAATTTAGTGACACACACACACACATCCACAGTTATCTATCGCAAGGAAAACCAGATTGATCGTCTTTTTCAATCAGAACCCTCATTGGTAGATCATCTGCATATTTCAGGCTGAATTGATTTAATCAAGTTTTACGGCACTTTATGACAAATGAAATTTCGCATGTGCTGCATTTAAAGTGATTTATGCATTAGGTTCATTTTTCTCGAATTTACCCATTTACTAGGATAAAGCGAAGATTACTCTGGATTTCATTCCGCTCTATTCCAGGCAGGCTTTTTCTTTTGCTTATTTTTTGAAAACAATGGGCTTGTTATTGTGAACGGTTTCCTCGGGCAAATTGAACGATTTCGTAACACTCTAAAGCCGCATGGTGTGTTTCTAATCGCAGGAGCACACTTGCAGCAGGTCCCCATTACCTTTTTTTTTTTTTTTTTTTTTCGTCTTTACTCCGCATTTCTCCAAACAACAACAACAACAACAACAAAAAAAAACACATCCAAGGGAGATTCTCTTGTCTGCGCGAAAGCAAATTACCCAAACGTGAAAAGATCGCTGTTTATGTGATTGTTGCAATTCACCCAAATGTTCACATCGGAATAATGGCAGCGCATGGCTCATTAACGTCTCAGAAGCCTGACAGACACCGGACGGATTCTTGCACTTCACGGTCTGAAGACGTTGTTTAAGTAACATTCATACCTCGTGTAATATAGATGTTGACACGAGGGCAAATGATGAAGGCGTTTATTTCACCGCACGCACTTCCCCTGCACAGTTTAATCATCTGTAACAAACGGCATCTGCCAACAATTCATGGAGGTAAACTGCATTTTTTTTGTAAATGCCAATAGATGTCAAGCTTGTTCTTTCCTTATTTTTTAATGCATATTTATTTGCTTGTTGCTGGAATCACGCAGTCGTGTGACTCGTCCTTTATCAATGCAATTCAACAAAAGATCATCGTTTTATTGTATGGATGTTTCCCAATTTTTTACGTATATGTATAAACTACAAATATGTGCTGAGTCGGAACAATTCGATTGTGTCTTCCCTGCGGAGAACGTACCATAGTGCCAGAAAACAAGAAAAGAAAACGGATGTGGGCGACGTTTTTATAAATGGACATTCGGTGCAACCCAGATGAGGACGGGTTTCCCTCTTGAGTCTGGTTCCTCTCAAGGTTTCTCCCTTATGCCGTCTCAGGGAGTTTTTCCTTCACCACAGTCGCCACTGACTCGCTCATCATGGACAAACTTACACTGATAAAGAAGATCTTTATTTTTCTATCACCACATTATCTGTGTAAAGCTGCTTTGAGACAATGTTCATTGTTGAAAGCGCAATACAAATAAAAATGAATTGAGTTTTCGAGGACTTTTCATTCGGATTTCCGTTCTAAATTTAGCGTTAGGAATCATAGGAACACGCATTTGGGTTGGATACGGATTTTAGGACTAAATTCAAAAACCCGTCCAATTTGCCGAGCTCGATTTCATCAGCCTGCTTCGTATGGATTCATTACAGCTACATTTTTCATATTAAATTTTATTTTTTCACGGTAAATTGAGCTAGTTTAGCGTTTCGAGAACATTGTTGCTGCAAATAGTTTTATTACGATGAATATAAATGTGGCGCCGACAACAAAAATTTCCGAGAAGATTTTTAGCATGACAGGGAAAAGAAAAGGTGAGCTGATGGACCCTCGATAAGCATCGCTTTTTGTTTTTTTTTGTTTTTACCTGAAACTGGAAGGGCAGCAAATGAAACTGGTGCGAGAGTGCCTTCTACTGGGTCATGAAGGAACTTTAGACATTAGAAAAACTTCAGGAAGAAGGTACTTCAGGAAGTCTTGGTGTTCTGCTCCGAACTGGAAGATGTAGGTTTTGCAAGGTTTTATGATTCCCGGAATTATGCACTTTTTTTTCTTTTCTTCATTAAATAGAATTGTTCTTTTTGAAATGGATTTACAGCATCCACAACCCCAACCATGATTCTAAATCCGTCTTTATGGTGGTTAATAGTCAGTTCTGTTGCAATTATGCTCATAATTAGATATGTGTGCTCGGTTAGTCCAGTAAATGGTGTTTTTGTGTATTTGTAGAACCTGTGGACCTTATGATTAAAAAAAAAAAAAAAACCTTTGCAGTAAAGTATTCTCACTCTATATCTCATAGCTTTTATATTCCAATCAGAGATCGTCCTGATCTCGTTTGACTTATTTATCATTGTCCACTATTAGCATGTCTCTAACTCTGAAATACGAGGCTTTAGAGTATAAACACTTGCTCCTCGGCTTATTTCTAACAAAGTCTGATGAGGTTTCCTACATAAAGGTTTTCTACACTTAAATGCTTTAACAAACCATGTTGTGACGGGAGAAAATGTAAAAACTTTGTTCGACTTTTATTTCTAGCGGATCATTTATTGAAACAGTCTAATCATGTACCATCATTAAATGATGTCAAAACATTATGACATCATTCATTTTGTAGTCAGTCTTTTTCTTTTTTTTTTTACTTCTGCATTAAAATTGTAATATTAATAATTACACCGAATATAAAGTATTTGATCATCCGTAGTGTGCAAAATATATTTAGAATTGTATGTAAATGTATTAATTGTACAAGATGTTGCACTTTTTAGTTTTTTTTGTGGCAGAATACTACCCCAAGAACTTGTGTACAAAACACACGAAGGCTGCCTTGTACTCTGTGAACGTACCGGAGAACAGGTCTCTCTGTATCTCGGCCCGAATCACATTCCTCAGGCTCAGTCACAATAGGAGAACTGTTTGATGCTGGAGCTCTCTGTCCTGCCCCTGGCTCAGGTATTCCCCTCACTCAGCAACCTGAGCTGCACCAGGCTTGACCACGGCACTCATAATCTCCTGCCCGATGAGTGCACTTGAGACTTGAGCCTACTGAGAAATGAAATATTCCCAAATATATATTCATGTTGGAAAATGCTGTCACAGCTGTAACACCGATATACAACGATATGTCATGTTTTAAGCTTGAACTTCTGTAACAGATACACATATATTTCATTAAGTTTAACTTTGCTAAGTTGTCACGTTAATAAATTGTCCTCGGGAGGAAATCTGCCGCTTACTGTAGTTTACATTATAAAAAGCGACTAGGAAAAGGTAATAATTATCTCATGCTGCTTTTTCCCTCCTGGTTTGATCTACTACAAGATCTGAAAATGAACATGCATGCCTTTTTTTTTTTTTTTTTTTTTTTCTTTTTTTTTTTTTTACTATATGTGCATTTCCTCAGCATTGTACGTAAATTTGTTAGAAAATAGACTCTTGCCAGAAGGAAGAATGTGAACAGGGGGGAGGAAGAAAAAGCTCCAAAACAAAACATTGCATGATAATCTTTAAGCAGTTCCATCTGTCCAGTTGAAAATTTCAGGCTAATAGCCTGTGGCGCTTTAGTCCTCTGCCCTCACTCCCTCTACCTGACTCCCTGACTCTGTCCTATTAAATCGCTCCACTCCTCCGGAAAAAAAAAAAAAACAGTTGAAAGAAGGAGAAAAAAAAAAAGAAGAACTTGTGCAGACCAAATAGTGGCGGCGATGAGAGTGATAATGTCAATAAAGCAACGTTCCTAATTAAAGAAGAGAAAAAAAAATACCAGGGACCTCAGGCAGTCAGTGATGGAGGCTCGTCATTCTGTTTTTTTTTTTTTTTTAAGGACGGCTCGCTCTGTAAGCAGATGACTGCCGCTCACCTTGCCACGGGGTCTGCGCGAGATTGGTTCATTGTCAGGGTTTTTTTTTTTTTTTTTTTTACCCATGATTCCATATGGTATAGAGCGGGCTACATGTTGCCCAACATGCCAGTGCAAATGTTTTCTCAATTAGTTGTCTTATCTCCGGTGAGTGCACGAGCATCAGATGAAGCTTGCTGACAGCGTAATGGCAGCTAAAACCTCAGAAGGCTCCATCAAATGGCAGCTCTGCTACGACATCTCAGCCAGGACTTGGTGGATGGTAAGTTGGCAGGAGCCAATGCAGTTTTTTTTTTCCTCTTTCTTCTTTTTCCTGTTTTTGGAAGGAAAAAAACTTCCCTCCCTTTTTTTTTCAGAAGAAAGACACAAAAACATCATTGTTTAATGGAAATTCCTTTTCTGCTTCACATCCAGTTGCTTGTAATGAGTGCTTTGTTTTTTTGCATTGCTGTTTGCTTGTCTTACATTCAGATAACAGTGTAGAGCTCTCTCGGTCCTGAGACTTTCATCCTCTTTAATGTTGTTGTCCACGGGTTGCAGATCTGAGGATGAAACTGTGCGTGAAGTTTGTTCGTCCCTGCTCTTTCTAAACTTCTTCATTTCCCTTGATCTGAGAAGAAGAGCTCCTCGTCACGGCAAGGCAGTTTTTAGCACTTGTGCACACTTCTCCACTTTTTATCGCTTTTCTCAACTTTTCTCACAAGTCCACTTGAGGAAACTGCTCCCATGGTGGCTCCGTATTTCTTTCTTCTTCTCTTTCTTCTTCTTTAACTCGATACACCAAAAGTTCCACATGATATACCTCCTATCAAGAATGGGGGGAAAAAAAGCTGCTGATCCCTTGTTTACGCCGAGTCGATGTGGGTGCGCGATCGATCAGCGTGGCGCGTGGACCTGCGATGGGGTGCTGCTCCAAGCTTTGACGCTCCGCTTCTGCAATTAAAAGAAGAAAAGGGAGGGAAAAAAAAAACCCTCCCGAAGTGCGCCGCGACGAGTCGGGCTGATTGACTTGCTTGTCGTGGGCAGTGGGGCCAGACAACCTTTGACATGCTTGTCTTTTCGGTAGAACTGAGGAGAGGTGAAAGTGGGAGAGTGGTGGAGAGGGGGGAAAAAAAAAAAAGAGAGAAGAGAAGAGTAGTGTCGAGCAGATTTTGCACTGAAATGAGGAAGGGCTGGTTACAATAGTGCATTGTGGCTGGCAGATACGAGCTCTGATGGGATGGCTGAAAGAAGCTATTAAAAAAAGAGAAAAAACTCAGGCATGATGATTTCTAATCCCAGTGCCATTATCTTTATTGATGTCATCTATTTAAGCTTAATTATTATTATTATTATTATTATTATTATTATTATTACTTGTAATGACTAGAACTTTTTTCTTTGGTGGTTTTAAAAAACGGTTGTAGGAAAACAATAGCTTTATTATTCCTCTGACAAAGGGGTTATGAACTCCAGAACTCCCCCTTACTCATTCTTCCCCCGCGATCCTGCTGGATCTGGGATCTGGGCTTCTCGCTCCATAGCGGCTCTGCCTCATGAATACATGTGGGGTTGCTGGGGCACGGGGAGAAACCGCAGCTCAGCTCTTTTTTTTTAACCACTGTGTGTATTTGGGAATGAAAAAAATGTGACTGTGATCTCTGTTTAGAAGGTTTAGTTTTTATTTAGTGGAGGTTTTTGTGTGAAACAGAGGCTTCCCTGCACAGAAATGATCCTTTGTGGCTTGTTTCGGGGGCCAGAGCCGGACACCGGCAGTGCGGGAATGCAAGCCTACGAGCAAAGATCTCTAATCTCCGTTTTCACATAACAGTTACTCTGGGTATTAAAAGATTTCGCTTATTTTATTCGATTTGAATGAAAATGATGTGTATGAAGTAATCGTTATTAAATGCATGTTCAAATTTATATTAGAAAGTTGCATCCACGACGAGTCCCAAATCCATGTCCCATATTAATTATATGATTATTAATACTGTGTATAAAAACACCAGCAGATTTTTTTTTTTTACTGTATTTATATATTTTTTCAAATGTTTTTTAAAGCTATTTGATTTAAATGCAATAAGATAGTTTATTCTTAATTGCAATATTAAACTAAATAAAGTGTATCCAGCAATGACATTGTAATTACCAAGTCATAACATTGTAATTATATTATTCAACCTACCATTAAACTATTAACCGATTACTATATTTATTATTTACAGTTTTCAATTCATTTTTATAAGTGTTATCATTTCTATATATATATATATTAGCATATTATTTCTATATTTAAAAGCTATTGAATACACACAGTATGTTGTTAGACAGAGCGCTCTTTATTTTATTATATATTCAAATCAGTAATCCTTTTTTTTTTATCATTTTAAAGTTGGGACAATGTTTTTCTGTGGTTCTATTCTAATTTATACTTACAGATCACCTTTAGGGTTTATGATTTAAACACGGCATATTATATAAATTCAGCATATAGGGTTTTTTTTGTTGTTGTTGTTGTTGTTGTTGTTGTTTATTGCATTTCAAAATGTACTTTTCGGTATGTGTTAAATGTTAAATCGGTACACTTCAATTAGCATCCTACATCCTATCTATAAATATTTCAATTGACTTCTATAACTTCTATAACCTCTATAACTTCCCTGCCTTTTTTCTTTGACTTTTACCTTCACATGTTGTCCATCTCTGTTCGGTTTGATGGTCAACTTAAAAAAAAACAACCCCATACAGACTCTTATTGTGCTATTACACAAATGTGTACATTTAAAAAAAAAACATTTAAAAAAAATTCCATTAGCTTTCTACACGATATGTGCCCTTACACTGTCTATAAGCTCTACTGTTGTACATTTGCCATTAGTTATATGTAATTCATATATATATATATACAGGTGCATGTCAATAAATTAGAATATTATTGAAAATTTGATTTATTTTAGTAATTCAATACAAAGAGTGAAACTCGTATATTATATAAATTCATCATACAGACTTTGGGTTTTCATTAACTGTAAGCCAAAATCATCACAATTAAAAGAAATAAACACTTGAATTATATCAGTCTGTTATATCTTTTTGTATTGAATGACTCTAATAAACCAACTTTTTTATGCTATTGTAATTTATTGAGATGCACCTGTGTATATTTAGATGCTTATCCTAAAGAGCTGCGGTGTAAAATGCGTCGGTGGTGTCAATCGGAGGAGTCGGAATGCGTGCGGTTACGAACAGATCAGATGTTTATCTCGATATCGTAACCCTTCTTTAAACTTTAGTTGGACCTGTGAATAAAGAGGTGAATTGATGCTGTACTGGTGTAGACTTTAATTGTCCTCCTGAGGTGCTTTAAGACTTTCAAGGGCCATTCAGGTGACTGTGATGGCGGGATTTTAGTGCTCAGCATTGAGATTTTATCCCTGATATGCATGTGCTGCTTGTACAATACGACTTCTTATGACTGATCGCAACAGTGCGTGTGAGTGTGTAAGAGTTTGCAATGCATTGTGCATCTAGCAACAGTATCACATGGTAAATAATTGGGTTAAAAAACGAAAAATGTGCTTTTATCACGGTCAAGCGTCATTTTGTCTTATTTCGTCTTATTTCTGCGTTAAAGTACGACTTTACACGTCGTAGCAGCGCTTAAGGAGGTGATAAATGCTTATTTGACCCCATGTTATTAAGAATAAATTATGTATAGTAATGTAAATATTGCTTTTATACGTATTCTCATTTGTCAATCCGTTCCGTACAATGTCTAAAATATACATCTGCACTGATTGTGATAGTCAGTGTTTTGCTGGTGTGTTATGGTTTTGTTGGCGTGAACTATGGACGCATTGCCTGAAACAGACAGACGTTGTAAACTTCAAGGTGCATTAGATACAATGTATAGGTGAATATATGCATATATATAAAATATCGTTTCAGTTTTTACATTTTTTTCCTTTACATTCGTTTTTTCTTCACGTTTTTCTTTAAATACAACCTTTCGAGATGATATAGGAGTCATACGGCAGATTTCTGGTTTCTAACCCTATCCCTCTTATGCGCATTTCACTGCTGGCTGCCTGTGCATGAAGTTTTACTGTGCGATGTTGTCCTGTCGAGTGGAAGATGTTTCTAATTTGCCCTTCGCCATGGACTAAGGGAGAAATGATTAGAGTGGAGGAAATTGGAGGATTAAAATTGTCTGCTTGAACTTCCTGAGCTCCGCTCGCTCCCTCTTGGTGTCTGTGCTGAGGGACTTACAGCCTCAGGCATTGCAGGCAGAACAGCATCTCCAGCTTGCTCACACACACACACACACACACACACACACACACACACACACACACACACACACACACACCTCCACATCAGGGTTTGTGTTTGGTGTGGGAGCGATGAACTCACACTGAGCTCACAGTCAGACTCAATTTGTTAATGTGTGTAGCATTACCAACTCTGGGTAACTCACCATTCACCTGGTGGAGTCAGAATTAATTTGTCACTAAGTGACGGAGCAAAAGAGGTCTAAACATGTAGTCCAGACTTTTTATAAAAATTATTTTAGCAGCACAAGTCAATGGTTTTATTAAGAAAAAATGTGGAAAAACTTTTTTGGAAAACATTTTTTACAAATAAAACCGAACAGCTTTTCAGTGCCAGAGCCTTAATATTTATTTGCCGTACATATATTTACATATGCATTACATGCTTTACATATATTTGCATATTGATCTGCACTTGTCATTTTTGCACAATTTGTACTATTTTGTACTTTTGTTAGATGCTAAACTGCATTGTGTTGCTGTGTGCCTGCACTATGCTATCTATCTATCTATCTATCTATCTATCTATCTATCTATCTATCTATCTATCTATCTGTCTGTCTGTCTGTCTGTCTGTCTGTCTGTCTGTCTGTCTGTCCGTCCGTCCGTCCGTCCGTCCGTCCGTCCGTCCGTCCGTCTGTGTGTTAATGAATGCTTCTTGTTATGCTTCTTTCCAACATCCTAATGATCATACTCTATCCAATTCCTGCCATTGAGTGTCATAATCTCATAAAGAGAAACTTAATAGCCCTCGCACTTTAAATATTCTCCTCTGTTTTATCAGCCCATATGTTGATCATTCTCTTTCTAAGAAATTCTTTAAGCAAATGCTTTAATATCCGTTCGTACGTTTAACTTCTTTCGGAGAAAGTGGCGCCTGAGGGTATTTTCTTGCCTATTTACTCTTATGATATATATCTGCGCTTAGAGGGAAACAGTCACCATACAAATGAATATTTTCCCGTATATTCCAGGAGAATATTGATGAGGCCGAATTTAATTGTGCCGTGAAGCACGTCTTATTTGGCACATTATCACGTTGGCTCGTGAACAAGATAATTCGAAAGAACTGAAATCAGATTTGGACTTCTCGTCCGTAGTTAAAAAAAAAAAACACACAGAGGATGTGAGGATGACAAAATTTGGAGTCCATTCAAGATGTTAACTCCAAACTTATAGTAGTCGTCTTTTACCTTTTTTTTTTCCCGGGACGAAGACTAAAATATAGACTTTAAATAAAAATGCACAGTTGTTAAATCTCGCTTCAAGACTCTATAATTGAAGTATAATTCAGATACAAACTTCAGATGCATGTTGAGATGATCTGCTGGAATAAAAGTCTCTCGATCAGTCTGGATCATGCTGAAAATGTAAATAAATAATGCTGAAGATTTCTGATGCAGAATACACTCCTGTTTTATTCTTGGTGCTGTTTTATTTGCTGATAAAGAATTTATAATATATTTATTTTTAAACATAATTGAAGACTTCAACTTCCAGTTGAACCATGAAGTCTCGACAAACCTTTGCGGAATTATGGTAATGATTCATAGTTTGAACCACTGTAATGACTGTCTTCATCAATTTTTTACTCAATAAAATTTTCTAGCAAACTGAAAGAGATGTAAAGTGATTTTAATTGGTCATCATTGCAACTGTTAATATTTTGAACGCTGCATCACTGTGTATGTAACGTACGCCTTAAGACTGTGTACCTTTGCATTGTATATATATATATATATAGTGTAATGTCACATATTGTATGTAAAGAAGTGGTAAGATGTTAGACTTATGATCAGAAAGATTAGTGTATATATATATATATATATGCTGATGATGCAGTAAAAATAAAAATAAAAAGTATTGTTGGTGCATTGAGTACATTTTTATATGTAAATAATCAATTCCCATGTAAATTTCCCAAGTTTGAAGAAAATCAGTCTAAGACCTCAGTTTTTCGATGTCTGTCCGTTCCCCTCTGTGGCATTTCTACCTTCTACCACCTAAACAGCACTGTCTGTCTGCGCTGCGGTATGAAGGGATCAATTGTGTGGAAGAGATGCGTGTGAAATCCTTGCTGTTTGGAGCGGGTCAGAGGTCACAGTGTGAAAAAAAGGACCTCTTTCTATTACTGGCATGGCTCTGTAAGGAACGCCGCTCTCAGCAGGAGACCCCCCCCCCCCCCCTTGTTCACCGATTCCCCAGCTCTATCTTCCTTCTCTATCCGGCTTTCTTCAGGTCTCTTCCCATATCTCCCCAGAGAAACATGGCTACCGGCCAAGACAGCTGGTTCTTTGGGCTCGGCCTGGTGCTCTCTATGGCTTGTCTTGTTTGGAACAATGAAAGTGAGGATGTTGTTTGTGATAGAGAGATTATGAGAAAGAAAGATTCGTTGTCTGAGCTCGGCAGTAATAACATGGCGCGATGTCAAACCTCCATCGAATTTAGAGTTTCACAGCTGAAACCGTGCTCGATGGTACGTCCACACGCGTTCTTGCTCAATCTTTCCTCAAGTTGAGTGAAGCTGGAAGACTGTTGCTACTATATAGATTTTGCTACCCAAAATTCAAAGCTGCAAAAATCAGAAGTGCCACCATAGCACGGTTCTCGTTCCATGCCAGGGCACGATGCCACCCATGGCAGCTTCTTCAGACAGTTATGGACACAGCACTGCATGATCCACACAGTTTGGTTCCGTGCTTGATTCTTTTTTTTTTTCCTTGCTTCTCTTTCCTCCTTTTCCGATCCACAATCATCATTGTTTGTTTGTAAAGTATTGGCTGTCACGTCTCAGTTGATATTCCTCGTGCATTCTGTGTTTTAAATGAGGTGTGTGAATTTGTATGCAAGTATGCATAATGTGTGTTCCTTGGGAGTTGTCATTTTTTTAATAGACGTGGAAAAAATGGAAACAGATTCCAAAAACACCATCTGGTATTTGGAGGAGTGTATTTGTCTGTGTGAATTTGTGTGTGTGTGTGTGTGTGTGTGTGTGTGTGTGTGTGTGTGTGTGTGTGTGTGTGTGTGTGTGTGTGTTTGGGGGGATTGTGGTGGTGGTGCTGGTGAGAAGTGATCCTTTTTTTCTACATAGCCCTCTTGGTCATGAGCCACCCGCAACTCCGCTGCCAAAAAAAAAGGTGTCAGTCGCCGATGATGGGGAGGCAGGAGGGGTATATGTGTGGTGTGTGTTTGTGGGTGTTGGGCTTCGCTGCTATCACTGGAACTTGGCCAGTGCTATTAACTCCTCCAGTCCACACTCACCTGCTACAAAATAGCTCTCAAAATAATCTGCAAACTTTTAGCGATTTTGGATTTATTTTTTTTTACATATTTGATCTAGTTCTACGTTGAGTTAAGTCTTTCACAGGTTCTTACCACAGATGTCCTTTGCAGTGCAGGACCATTTTTCAGTCTGAGGGACAGTTTTTATATGTTCAAAGAACGTTCAAGTCAAACAGCGACAGGTGATAAAAAATGGGCGCTAGCATGGCGGTACTACACTAATGGCTAGTGTGTCTTATTACTAGCACATGTTGTGGTCCGGTCCAGAGACCATTGATCAAGAAGGCAGACAGCAGTTCTAGTGTGTACATTGAACAGCGTGTGGTGCTGAAGTTTCTTACAAACAAATTCGTAAAACCCACAGCAATCTACAGAAGACTTTGAGCGCAGTACGGTGTTGATGTCCTATAGGTCCTAGGATGGTTCAGGAGGACTGACAAATCTTTTTATGCTGTATGTTTTCAGATGTTAGTTCAACACTGGGATACGTGTATAAATGTAGCAGGGGAGTATGTCGAACATGTCGAACACCCCAAGTACAAACAGTTCATTTGAGCAAAAAGTCTGTTTATCAATCATTTCTACAGATTATTTGACTATCAGGAGTGGCCTGTATGTTAGGTTTAAAGCCTTGACCTTGTTATTTTATTTGTCATTTTGGTTGTCCACATGTTAATTCAAATTCAGTTAAATTAATTTTTATTTGTAGAGTGCTTTATATTGTCTCAAAGCAGCTTTACAGAGATAAAGAAACAATTAAAGCATGTCTAAGTTTATCCCTAATGAACAAGCCAGTGGTGACTGTGGCAAGAAAAACTTACTGAGACTCAAAAGGGAACTCATCCTTGACAACGAATGTCCATTCATTACAGTTTTATCACCGTAAATGTGTCTATTAATAAGCAATTAAATCAGCTACAGAGGGTCTCAAATGGATGAGATCAAGAGGTAGGGCGTCAGGATGAAACACGCAGATCCGAGGAGAAGAAAGGGCCAGATTCTCTAGTCACTGGTACCTCAAGAGTTTAACTCGATGAAGAGAAAGAAAGAGTGAGCGAGAGTTTAGAGATTGGAGTGTTTGATTGCAATGCTGAGTATAAACTGAGTAAAGTATTTAATATAACAGTGGTGGACTGAAATAAGTCTGTCCAAGTGAGTGGAAGGTTACTGTAATTTTCTGACTAAGATTATATCAGGATATTCTATATGGACACCTGGCCATAATTTTCCCATTTAAAATTTTTTTTTTTTTTTTTTTTTTACATTCAAACCACTATTTGTCCCGTTTCCTGTTATAAGAGCCTTCACTCTTCTGGAAAGATGTTCCACTAGATATTTTGGAGATTTGTAGAATTTTAGCCATAAGGTTGGTAGTAAAGTCAGGTACTGATGTGGGTGAGGTGAGGAGGCCTGGGGTGCAGTAAGCATTCACATTTATTCCACTGTATTCAGCTTTCCAAATCACCCAACTCCAAGGATTGAGGTCAGAGCTCTATAGCAGGAGATTTTCCAATCCAACCCATGCAAGGCATATCTTTATAGAGCTAGCTTTGTGCACAGGGCATTATCTTCCTGGAACAATTTTGGGTCTCAAGTGATCTTCAAGTGATCTTCAAGTGAGGAAAATACAATGCTACTGAATTACAAAACCATCCTAAACAGCTGTGTGCCTCAAACTTTGTGGTTTGGAAAAGAACCACTAGGGGATGAAGCTCTGGGGAGGAACCTCCATGGAAGTGGTAGCTTAGTGGTTAATGCGTTGGTCTTTGGATCTGAAAGGTCATGAGTACAAATTCAAGCCACACCAAGCTGTTACTCCTTGGCCCCTGAGTAAGGCACTTAACCCCACTGTTGCTCAGTTGTATAAATGAGACGAAAAAAAAATCACTCTGAATAATGCCATAAATGTAGGAACCACATATGGTTGGAAAAGAAAGTTGTCCCAATTTTGCCTACATACTGTATATTTATTTTTGTTTCTTTTGTAATAAAATACAATATGCAAATCTGTGACCCCCAATTGCTTAAAAGCTATGTATTCATTTTAAATCATTTAGAAAGGGCTTCTCAATGTGAAAATGCCACAGACGAGTCAATAAAACAACCACAAAAACCTCAATATTGAATCAGAGCCGGAGTTATTGAGAGCCGTGACGAATAGAACTTGTTAGCTGGCTTACAACAAACTGGTTACGTGCTGAATTATACTTTTTATGTCAGACATATTTGGCTCCTTCTCAAGATCTTGCTGAGGCACCACACACCCACAGGCTAGCTCTGCTAACTGTCTAGAGCATGTGCTTTCTCTTTAGGTGCCACACTAACTGTGATGTGAAAAGAAAAATCCTCTCTGGGCCCCATGTCAAAATCATAAATGCGTTTAAAAAAGAAAAAAGAAAGAAAGAAAAGGCGTGGTAGAATATGGACCCTATTTGTGGAGTGCACGGCTGGTTAAACTGGTTAGACTCAATGGGTACACAAGTAACAGGGAGAGACACAGGGAACAGAGAAAGTAACGTGGAATTGTTAGAACATAACGCTTATAGCAATAACTTGACCATATTTGGTCATTTTTCTTCTTTTTCGTTTGTGTATTACTTGCTAACTGGTCTTTATTTTAAATACGATTATGCACGATGACCTGAATTAGAGCTGATTTGTTAAAATTAAGATTGTGATTTAATATGTTAATAGACAGCGAGAGGATTAGGTGAGATTATCGTTTAGATGATTTCTGTTTGTTGGTGGCTTGTGAGGTCAGAACATACCGAGGATGTGTGTGTGTGTGTGTGTGTGTGTGTGTGTGTGTGTGTGTGTGTGTGTGTGTGTGTGTGTGTGTGTGTGTGTGTGAGAAAAAGTAAAAGAGCCAGAGAGGTTAAAAATATATACTATATTTCAGATGGAAAGGGCTTCGTAATACCAACCGAAGTGTTGTGAAAAGAAAAAAAGTGTTTTGAATAAGAATATTGGTTTAACAGCGTTTAATATGGCTGCATCTGCATGTACAGCATGGAGCTACTCGATCAGTACCAGAAACATTATTTGTACTGTGCCTGTGGGCAGATACGTCTACTTCACCAAAAATGTGTATTTATAGAAATAGAATCACGTTTGATATTATACGTACCAAAAACTGCCTTAAATTGTTTCATCATACTCTCAGACAGAAAGTAGACTCATTTGTGCACATACAAGCATTTCCGGTATAGTTTGAGTAACCAGACACCCCTTGCACTGATTCGCAAAGATGGTAAAAACTGCTGAAAATCGATGCACACAGGTCCACTTCCTGGTTCGATCGCAAGTGTCTAAGAGAGAGAGAAAGAGATCCTCTGCCATGTACCAACAAGTCCAAAGTTTTGAAATACTTTCCTTTCTAAAAAGGTCAGCAACAAATCTCGACAAAAGCATCGCAATATGCAAAAGGCAACATGCAACAATACAAAGTCAAACTTATAAACCCGATAAATTAAACCTATAATCAATAATATTATAATCAAAACTATACATATTCATCTTACGCTGTGTTACATCAAAAAGTTTAGAGACTGATGTTGTAACTGGTTCTATTCTGACTTTTATATTGACTTTTTATATTCCGCTATCCTGCTTTATATCGTATTACGTTTTCTTTCGTCTGCGATTTCATCATGGGCAGCAAGTTAGAACAAAGAGCAAACGTGAAATTCTGCGTGAAACTGTACAAATCTGCCACAGAGAGGTTTGACACGACATACATTTGACATACGCTGATGCTGCAACAAGTCTTTCGAGGTGTTTCAGCGGTGGTTGAAGAGCAGAAGAACATCAATGGTAGATGACGAGAGATCAGGAAGACCTTCAACAAGCTCAACCACTGAAAATTTCGAAACCATTCGACAACTTGTGCATGATTATAATTGGAGAATAATTCACTCTGATCTGATTACCGCACCCACCCTACCCACCAAATTTGGCTCCTCTGGATTTTGCCCTCTTCCCCGAAGATGAAGATCGGTTTGACATTTTTGACACAATTGCTGAGATCCAGCACGATTTGCAGAAGGTGCTTGACACACTTCGAAACAAATACTTCCAGGACACATTGCAGAAGTGGCAGGCACATTGAGGGCGCTGTATTGCTGTGCAAGGGGACTATTTTGAAGTTTAAAGTGTGTAAATAAAGTAAATGAAGTACTTTCTTGTAAACAGAACTAGTCATTTTGATACTAGCTCTTATAAATACTAAACACCAATAATACCATATTACCTACTGCACCTTCTGTACATTAATCACTCTCACCCCTGTACATATTAGAGCAGTACCAATATTAGACCAATAACATATTACTAGTTATTGTAAAAAGGCCTCTTATGCACTTCTGGTTCGATGCTAGATGCTATCTAAACAGTTGTTTCCTCACCAGCTTCTCTTTATTCTCACTTAATGTTAATTAGTGATAAGGTTAATTAGACTTTGGATAAGATGGTCATGAGTTTAAATCACAGCCACACTAAGCCGCCACTCTTGGGCCCCTGAGGAAGGGTTTTAAGGGTAATGGTTGAAGTTTGAATTCCATTGTTTCTGATAATATGAAATATATATTACATTTCATATTATCAGAAACAATGGAATTCAAACTTCAACCATTTACTGTACAATGTTCTGTCACCTAACGGTAAACCATCTTATGTAACCTCAAGCCTTCTGAGTACTGCCCAAGTAAACAACTTTCTGTAGACGAAAATGAAGTGCTGACGGAGGGTTCCATCTCACCGCTGACCACACAGCGACTAAATGGATGAAACAAATATTTTGGCGGCCCAGTGTTGCAACCCAGATTTCCAACTGCCACGTTGAATTAGTAGCCACATCATTTACATGCTGCATGTAGTAACTCGAAGCCCCAGTTTGTCCTATCCTCCGCAGCCCTCTCCACCCATTTCTAATTAGGTTGATTCAGAGCGGTGCCTTCTTCGCAGTGAGACCCCATTACTTATTACTGTCCGGCAAAGGGCACACTGTGACCCACAGAACCCTGTCGCCATGTTACACATGCCTGCAACAGGGGAGCCGCTGACCCCTGACGCTGGGGAGCTTAGCAGCTGGCGCGGACGTCTCCAGAGGGCAGCATCTCGGCATTGGGGCTCATACACAGATTTTTGCTAATATTAAAAAAGAGCCACAGCATTCCATCAAACCTCGTATAATCGGTCAAGAGGCTGTATATTCTGGGTCATCTCTGCTTCACACACGAGAGACAGAGTGTTCCTATAGCCGCCTCCCCTCCCTGGCTTGGTGTCGAGCTTTCCTTTCTTGGGCAGATTAAATGGAGAGCCAGCTGCATCCAGGGGACAAGCTGCCACAGGCCTCTCCAAGGTGACCCCTGGCAAAGCTGGCAGCACATCTGTAGCCCTGACACATCCAGAATCCCATAGGCCATCTAATAGCCCGGGTTGCCGGCAGGGAGGCTTAAGCAGAGGGCCTGGCTGCTCTCATTCTACACTTGTCCATGAGAAGTACTAGAGGGCAAAGGGGATACAGCAGGAATATGTTGAGGTTCTGGAGCACATAAGCGCATCATTTGAAATTGGCCTGTTGACGACATCAGGTATCACTTCATATGAACGTGAATTGCAACAATGCTGATTAATTGTCTGCTTAAACAACTCTCTGTCAGCCATCAATTCATCTGCTGTTCACGTATTAGAACATTCCAATTACTGTGTTATATTTGTTGTAGGAAAACCAGCAGGTAGGCATTTATGGTAGACAGGTGTGCATAAATAATTCGCATGCCCCTCTAAACCTATGCTTTTTTTTTTTATTGGGTCCAGCTATGGTGGACTTGCAAGTAGTCATATAATGATTACAGATCTTCCTGCTTGGGCGACAGCCAGAGCTTGAAAGCTTCAGCATGGTCGGTAGAAGGTGAACCCATTGTCTCTATAAGTGGAGACATCCTCTTGCAATCAGTGCTGCCAGTCGGGATCCTCTTCATTGCAGATCTAAGCCATCCTCCAGTCAGCACAGGGCCTACGTAGCTCCTAATTGCTTCCATCTTCCAGTGCTTGGGTGGGCTTCCCCATGCAACTCAGAGCTGATCTAGTTCCATTTATATCACTTCTTGTCAAATCCAGCAAGTCAGTTGCAGCTCAGTGGTGTAATTGGTAAATAGGTAATCTTTCTTTTCACAAGTGTCTTTGTCCTAATGGAAGACTGAAGAAAACTGTGAAGAAGTTGCGGTTGTCCATATTTGTTCACTTTTTCTAGGTTTGCAGGAGATGTGTGTATGGCGCAGGTATTGGCACAGGTGCAGCACAGGAAGGAAAGACTGAAATATGAGCCGACTGTGGGAGACCAGCCATGATGGTCGACTGGGAGCATTAATGGAGCAGATTAGATATCCCAGCAAAGAGGGAAGACGGAGGGGGCGTCCGAGGGGAAACAAGCATGAACGGGCCCCTCAGTCAATACATTTCTTCCTGACTGCGAGGACGTCGGCTGGGAGGAAACGTCGGAAGAACCAGTGGAAATGAATGAAAACGATCCTTACACAATAAGGAACAATAAAAAAGGAGCCAGGAAGGTTAAGTAGGCCTGTAAATGACAGTCTGAGCTTCTATCCGTTCCAGCTGGTCGGCCCTGGGTGACCTATTTGCCGACTGTCTGGTACTAATTCTGAGTAATGTCAGGTTGGTGAATTCTCACTCGCCACGTGCACAGGTTTTGCCAGTTGATTAGGGATTTATGGGGAAATGGTCTTGAACTTTGGCATTGGGTACCACCTGCTGGTGCATGAGTGTAACTGAGATAAATGCAAAGCTGCATTCTTTTCTGCCTCGATGGTGATAGGTATTTATTCATGAACGTATAGAACATAGATTACAAATTTTAGAAGCGCTTATTAGAGGTAAGCAAATGATTTGATTAATACAAAATGTAATGAAACAGAAGGGATGGTAGCTCAGTGGTTAAGGCTCTTGGTTACTGATTGGAGAATCAGGGGTTAAATTTTTATCGCCCTTTTATCGCCAATCTGCCTCCCTTGGACCCCAAGGCCCTTGACCACATATGCTCCAGGGGTTTTGTGTTATGGTTGACCCTGCGCTCTGACCCCAGCTTCCTAAAAAATAAGCAGTGGGATATGCAAAGAAACAAATGTGCTGTAAAGTATGTTACAAATAAAGGCTCTTCTTCTTCGATCATATTTCCATAACGATGATACATCATTTGTCTTTAAGCAATTATTTCACTCCCCCATTCCATGTCAGGGCATTTATTATTCATGAACAAAAACTTATCATAAATAATGTGCTGATTGAAATGCTAATTCTGGAACGTGCTGAACGGGTTATGAGAGCCGTGTGCATTTCGGAGCGTGACATCATTATTAGTGAACACCTCCGAGGCCCAGGCTTTCTGCAAACTTTGCTGACTTTGCTTCCTCTGAAACCTTGGCCAGATGGCATGTTTGCTCTCATCTCTATCGCCTGATTTCCTATGCTGCCAGGGCTCCCCCTTGCCTAGCCCCTCCTTCTGAATGCGGTGTCAGGTACACACTGTAAAAGAGGTGCAGGGGGGGGTGGGGGTGATGGTAGCTTTTCACCTGCTCCTTCTGTAGGACCCCTGCTGAGAGCAAGCTGTTTCCTCAGTGCCCTCCTTGAACGACACAACACACGGACACACCTGTCCTGCAGCTCTCAGGCCTCCCACCTTCGAATGCACTCTGGAGGCTGCGCATTAATAAACAAGCTACAGGACCAGTCATTAGGGAGAACATTAGAGCTATTAAAAATCATAATAAACCCCCTGTGGTGAAAAAACAGTTACTTGTGAAGAGTTGGTCCATGGTAAGTCTCCAGTGGTTTAAGTGGCACCTGGAGGGATGCTTTCTTTGCCGAGCGAACGTTTATGTGCTTTAGTGGTTGGTGTGGAGTACAGCCATGCTGGTCCGGAGAACGTGCAGGCAGGCAGCAGGGAGGAGGAGAACCACTCATTGTTTAGTATCTCTGCAGGACTGTAGCTAATAAAACTAAACGAGACCTGAGGGGAAGCAGCTGAACTTCCTGTAGCGGTTGTATTTATTTATTCGGAGGGTCCATTTTAGGTCTCTTGAGCAGCCCGTAAACAAAAAAAAAGCTTTCCTTTGCTCCAGATCGCCTGTTTTACCGTTATTTATTTATAATTCCCTGAAACCACTTTGTGTTGCAACTTGATAGCTCCTTGCTTGTGAAAATGCCGGTTTCATCAGGATTACAAAAAAGAATGAGCACCCCCCCACCCCCCCTGTCTAACCCCCACTCGTACCTTTTTTTTTCTTTCCTTTTCTTTTTTTTCCCCCTCGTTTTTTTTGTCTCTTAATTCCGGCCCCTGGCCACTCACGCAAATAAATACCTTTCTACTTAAACATACATTGGCTAATTAATCTATTCCATCTGCTGTTCTCTCTGCATTGCTTCCATGACACAGAAGTTTCCGAATCAGATTTGGATCATATTGTTTGATAAGTGGAACATTATGAAGAAAAGCTGGAAAAATACAATTGAAAGGGAACAGACTGATCGAATAAACAGAAGTTAATCCGTTCTGATTTCACACTTGCTCAAATGGACATTGAGAGGTTTTTAAGGATTTTAGTCAGAATTTGCTCTGGCACTCTTATATTTTATATAAAAATAAAAAAAATAAAAAGAAGAAGAAGAATTTTTAATTTATAAAGCACCTTTAAAAGTAAAAAGAAAACCATAAAAATGCAATAAAATACAATAAAAATACAATTAAAAAAAATAAAATAAATTTAGAAATAAATAAATATCACAGATACATCACAAAAAAAAACAACACCTGAAAAGCAGATTTGAAAACACTAAAAGCCACTATCATATAGAATCTCAATGCGGAGAGAATTCCAAAGATTTGGTGAACAGGAAGAAAAAGCCTGATCACCCATAAAACATAAACTGGCAGGAGGAATGACTAAAAGACCAGAATCAGAGGGATGGAGATCACGCCTTGGAGTGTAGACAGTTACAATGTGTGACAAGTAATGAGGTGCCATAACATGAAGGGTTTTGTTGGTCATCTTAAGAAACTTTTAATCAAACCAAAATCTAACAGGGAGCCAATGCAATGACTGGAAAACCGGAATAATATGCTCACCAGACCCGGTCTTTGTTAAAATCCTCGCAGCTGAATTTTGAACAACCTGCAATTTGTTTAAAGTAGATTTAAAAACACCAACACACATAATTTTAGTTTCATCTAGTTTAGTCTCAGCTACATCCTGATAAATATGCATCATTCTGGAATTTTGTTTTGCTTTCGGTGAGAACAGACGATGCATATGCGATCTCCGAGTCTCTCCTGAGGAATGGCAGGTTTCACAGACAGTTGTTGCTTGACTTTGGAACATCTGGTCAACCAACTGGGGATTTGTCTTTATTCCCTCTGGTGAACAACAATGATTGTTGGACTTGTAATATTTAAGGGAAAAAGGGTTTTTTTTTTTTTCATTCTTTACTTAACCTTACAAAGCTGCATTTGGGAACTGACTGCAGGGCATGTTAGAGAAATTCCCTGGACATGTAAAAAAATGCTCTGCTCGGAGAAGAAAACTCTCTCATAGAGGACTGTAGGATCTTTTGCTTTGGGTCTGGAATTGATTTTAATGCTTATGTTGCTAATTAATATGCACAAATATGTATTTTTATAGTGCACATTTCTATCCTTAGTGCAAATTTTTCTTGTTTTATCAAAATCTATTGAATTACACTAGGTAGATAAAAGTGTTAGAATAATAGATTTTTCAGCCACATGTGGTTGTGCCCCAAACTGTTACCACAAAAGTTTGAGACGAACAATTCTATACAACATCTTTGGATGCAGAAGCATAAAATTTTCTCTTCACTTGAAATATGAAAGCCAAACCTGTTCCAGCATGACAATTTCCCTGTGCACAAAGCCAGCCCCATGAAGATATGCTTTGCATGGTTTGGAGTGGAAGATCTTCTGCTATAGAGCTCTGACTTCAACCCCTAATGAAGACCTTTGGGAAGAATATGAACCCCGACAAGACCTGCACCCCAGACCTCCTCACCTCACCTACATCAGAACGTGAAGTTTACTAACACCCTTGTGGCTTCACAAATTTCCACAAAATATCTGGAATATCTTTTCAGAAGAGTGGAGTTTATTATAATGGGAAATTGGGATTAAATTTGGAATGGGATGTTCAAAAAGAAGCACATGCCAATCGTATGGTAGTTCCTCATGGTCAACTATGCAACTATGCTGTTGTTCTAATATCAAAAATATAAGACAGTAGGAAATGAAGCATATCTACATTATTCTACATTATCTAATGTACATGCTGTCGCATGCTGCTGTTTGACAGACCCTGTTGCGTAGCAGAATTATTTTATTCTCTTCATCATTTTTAATGGTGGCTAACAAGCCAGAGTACTTGTTGTAGCCTCTAGGCTACTTATCTGGCGCTATGAATACCGGCCATCTTGTGTATTGAAGCTGGAGGCCATTTACTGATGATTTTATGATACAAACTAAAAATAATTATCTCTCTTCTTCTCTCTACTGTGTCTCTCTTTATCTCTCTCCATCACTCTCGAGTCTTGTATCCTGTAATGTCGGCTTCTCCAGAAGGTCCGAGATGTGGCCTTGCACAACTGTTACAGCATGTGACTTCTTTCTGGCAGCTGTTCCTTCCAGAGGCTTGGTCTGAATATTCATGATGGTTGTATTCCCTTGGCCTATAGGCTACAGCTGTCCCCACACAAGTGTACACACACACACACACACACACACACACACACACACACACACACACACACACACACTGCTAGACATGTTGTCATTCCCCTGCATCTTATATTGTCTTGACAAGACCCTTTTTATCGTCAGCATAAAATATTTAGCTTTAGTACCGTGATGGATTGAGTAACACAATTATGTTTTCTCAGATACTGATGTACAGAGCTGCAAGAACATTTGGTTGGTCACATTTGTTCAGGTCAAAGTGTGAATAAGACTAAGCTTGAAACCAGGCTAAGAGTATGTAAAGAAACCAGGCATACGGATGGTCCTGGAGCTTCACATCCTTCTCCGGTTCTCCATCAATTTCCTCCAGCGACACAGCGACGTTCTTGTCTTATCTGCCGGGGCTCTGAACCTCGTGCCAGTCAATGTTCAAGTGTCGATCCAAAGTTCTACTCTCACATTAAGTCACTGTATCCAGTAGTCTCTGAAAGTGATGGAACACTAAGAGCTGTCTAAGAGATGACAATATGACAGACAAGATTTGGATGGTTGCTGCAAGTTTTTGGTCCATGAACATTTTTCTTCCTCATTTGAGAGACATGTACTATAGTCAAGAAGTTAGAAAGAAACAGTTTTAAAAACAAGTTGATTTAACTCTTTAATCCAATCCAATGGTATACGTAACATAACAGGCTCAGACAGAAGAATCAGAAACATGGAATTTCATGTGTGTTAAAACTGTTTAAAAAAAAAAAACCACTTTCCCCAACATCCTCAACGTCCTGAGTTGTTCATATCTACATCATCATCCTTTCCAGTTAGAATCCACACCTCATCAGAAAAACTCAGTGGTGGATGAAGTACACAAATCATGTAGTTGAGTTAAAGTAAAGATCCACTCAGTAAAATGTGACTCCAGTAAAAGCAAAAGTGTCCCTTTAAACTTTCACTTGAGTAAAAGTACAAAAGTTTTTGCCTTCAAATGTACATTAAGTAATAAAAGTATCCGATGAACTATGATTTATTATAACTATAATGTTCCTGTTATCATTTTTTTATCATTTCTTTACTTAATCACCTCAGTTTATGTGAAAAGACTCGAATGTGACTCTCAGCACACTGATCTATTAATAAAAATGATATTAATGACTCAAACACTGATTGATTTCTATTACAATCATCATGATCACAAAACCTTCTTTTCAACTACTTAAAAAAAAAATTGGTGTAAATAAGTTCACGTGTGTTGTAGCGAGTTCGAATCGAGTTTCTTCATCATTTATTTCTCTCCAAATGTTCTGCTTGCTGTAGAACTGATGCTGTATGTTGGTGTTTAGTAGATGCACCAAGCACCAATCAAAACGAGTCTAAAACAGAGCTTGAACCTGATTGGTGACTTGCTGAGTGTTTGAACAGTTACGTGTTTATCCTCGTGAATAAAAAGGAACGACTGATTTCACAAAATGTAGTCGAGTAAAAAGTGAGATATTTGACTTTGAAATGTAGTGAAGTTAAAATAAAAGTCTGCCCAAACGGAAACACTTACAAGTACAGATACACGGAAAAGCTACTAAAGTACAGTAACGACTACATTTGCTTTGTTACTGTTCACCACTGGAAGAACTTTGCGAGATTATACGGCGCGCTGTTTTCAAGATAGAGCGAAAGGACAATAGGGCAAGTGTGCTGGAGTGGGTGTAAGACTAATGAAGGTGTGTTTGAGAGATGAAGACGATGCACACACACACACACACACCCTAGTGCACCCCTCTTGCCCCTTGCTGGCCAGTTGGGCTGGAGGATTTGAGTGATGGTGTCACTGTGTCCCACTTCTCTCCTCTTCATCGCTCATGTCCTTTTGAGGCCAGTATATGGTGTAATGCACTCTCTCTCTGGGTTCATCACTCACCTCTGCTGGCAGGGAGCTCGAGAAGGCTTCATTCATTTCTACTCAAAAACATTGACCACCAGTCCTCCGGGACTTCAGCGCAACACATGGCTCTGATCACAACGTGAACTCTAATCGACTCAAAACTATGGTCGTAATAGCACAAAGTGGTGTGTGTGTGTGGAGTGTGAGGTGTGGTGTGAAATGTAGAAAGTGTACGAGTGAAAAAATAAATGATAAATATATTAACTTTAATGTTTAAAAATCAGGGTAATTGGAGGAAACTGGAAAATTTTGGAACCTGGGCGTTGGCGATTGTTTGGAACCAGTACGACCTCGTTTCGAACCTCTTGCCATTAGTTATAATTGAGCAGTGGTGTGTTTACATTTTTGGACATAAAATTGTTACTTTCTTGTACATTTTAGCATAGTGAAATTATTTCTTCAAATATCCCAGCAATTTTAGGAAGCTGATAGTAGCAATAGGCAATAGTGGGTCAATACCCAGAACCTTTGTGACCCTTCGGCAATTGGGGCAGTAGTATACTGGTTAAAGCATTGGATTCTGGATTTGTAGGTCATGAGTTCAATTCCTAGCCACACCAAGCTGCCTCTCCTTTAGCAAAGTCCTTAACCCCCATAGCTGCTCAGTTGTATGCATGTTGGTAAATAGAAGACGCTCTTAATAAGGGCGTCTGCCCAATACCCTAAATGGAGGCTTTCTTTAGGACTGAAAATCTGACCAGGAAAAGACTTATGAGATTTTTATATATTATATTATTATGTATTATATAAAAATTATATATTTTTTTCAATATTGGACCTCATATTGCTTCTCCTACGATCATGTCCAATATGCCTGTAAGACCAGAGGTGCATAAATAGGGTATGCAGTATAGCAGTGCATAAGGGGGTGTCACATGCTGGGGGACGCCATAAGACTCTTCTTAGGTACATGATAAATGTAATTACAGACTGTAGCCATTAGAGGACAGTAGCGCCTGAGATCTGATTTACCCCGGACATTTAGCAGGCCTTTTTACTGTATTCTACTCACTATACATTATGTAACCAAAGAAAAGTGATTAAAGTCCTCCATTAGTGACAAAAGTCAGAAACTAATGAACCCAATCAACCCAGTAATCACATATTCACTCTTATTATTATAATTATAAATTATTTTTAGAAGTTCCTTTGCTTTGATGGACAGGTTTTTTTTTTTTTTCCGGAAGCAAGTTGGTTTAATCTTTAGTTATTTTTTATTATTATTATTATTATTATTATTATTATTATTATTATTATTATTATTATTAATTTTTTTAGGAATCTTAAAATGAAATATTTGGCAACCTTATTTTACAAGCTAATAATAAAAATAACAGGCTAGAAAATGCACATAATATATACAGTAAATTATAGAATAAAATATATAATAAGAGCAAGGGTATGATTTGCCTGATCTGTTCGACAATAGAAGAATGACGGATTTTCAATAAAAAGAAATAAACGCAATCAGAATCCGAATGAGAATCGTTTTTATTTTCAAATATCACGGGGTTGCATGTACAATTAATTTGTCATGGTGGGCTGGTGTTATTAAAATATACAAAAATTATAATAAAATAATAAATTAAGATAAGGTCATTAAGCAACTTTAAGACAATATCCATTGTAAAAAAAAAAGTGTATACTACCAAATAAAATAAAATTGAATTGAACTAAAGTGAGGCAGTGCAAATAATAAGATTTCCCAAATAGCTCAAAGGTGCAGGGTTGCAATATAGTGATCCTTGATGCCTGTTTTAATGTAACACAGTGAGGTTTATATTACTGTAATGTTCGTGATTAAGGAAGCAGGTTAGAGATGATGATGATGAGGTCGGTTGCGGATGGGAAGAAGTTCATTTCCACCCAAACTAAAGGATGTTTGCGCATGTAAAAATGTTTCAGATAGTGCTGACTTCTGTGCGCTTGTCAGAAGTGTGTTGCGAGCTGATAGCGAGGTCTCAACAAAGGCAGCGATGAGTGGAGACATCAGCAGCATCAAATCCACATCGGAGTCGCCTCCTCTGGCACTGTCTCTGTGAGTTAGTCACACTGTGGGAGATGGGCATCGACCATCGTCCTGCTGCTGCTGCTTCTGCAACCCACAATAGGCCTGGCGCTGACCGTGCACCTGAAAGCCTAATGTTCATACACACGCCTCACATGGATTTAAAAAAATGAACCATTTAGAAAGGTCCTAATGCATCGTAGTTTTTGCCACCGTGCCGAATCCACACCTTGTGCAGGATTGCATAGTGAAATGTAAAATTTCATGTAAAAATCAGGAATACGTGCATGCTCATAACAGCATTTTTCATCCCCCGGTCTCTCTTGTCCCCTGTTATTGTGCGCAGCTGCACTCAGAGGAGTCTCGTCATATTACAGTTACCAAAGCAATTTCATTCGGCAAACGGCGTAATTAGTGGATGCGCCTGGGAACTTCCTTTTAGTTAATTGTCATCCTAGTCACCTGTCGGTTCCAACCCGGTGCCGTGGAGGGCTCTTAGGAATCTGCGCATATGTGTGTGTGTGTGTGTGTGTGTGTGTGTGTGTGTGTGTGTGTGTGTAGAGTGGGAGAGGCAGCAGTTTTCAGCGTCCAGCTGCGCACTCCAAGCTGCAATTCTTTCCCACTC